>JAUZST010015113.1:0-10343 GCA_034779995.1 Parotocinclus haroldoi
TGTCAAATCTGCAATATGTTCCGGACATACACAGGCTTGAAATTACGTTACTCTCAATGATGAGGATCATTGTTTACATGTTCACATTTGTAGCCTGAAGTGCTTTTGTAACCTCTTTAAACTACTGCAATTTATTCATGCCGTCGCATTTTTCAACACTATATAACCCTGCATTGAGGGTTGAGATCAACCAAGCAACAGATCACCATTCAATTCTTGCATAGAATTACTAAGCGGCAATTGCAGTGATAGCAGCAATCTGTAGCACCCACTAAAATCAGTCTGCTTCTTTAGTGGTATGTTCTAGTGATATACACTGGGCTGTATGTTAAGTGCAGAAAAACAGAAAACACTTAATCATAATACAAGAAAGAGGTGAAACCTCTCAAAAAAGCAGCATGCAATCATTTTGATAATCTGAAGAGGCAGCCAAGAAAACGACCTCTTATGAAACTGCATAACAAAAGTCCATCCTTGCACCTACCTTTAATTCAGCTCTTTAAATTCAAGATTGATGCAAGTCATCCATCCAGGAGTTGCTTATGAACAAGTGATGTGTTTATTAGCTTTGGGGTGTGTATTTGCAAAGATAGCAATAAGTAAAAATTCTAGCGAGAAATAACTGAAAAAAAAAATCTAAACAACACTTTGGATTTTCCTCATGTCTGTGCTACTCCTGTAAAGGTGGGTGGTGGTGGAGTCTGAAGCATCAGTCATTTGTAGATTTGAAAAGGTCAAGAGAGCACAGGCACTGCACCGTGAGCAGACTTCCTAACACATCTGATTACTGACTGTGTGTGTGGGTGTATGTGTGTATGTGTGTGTGTGTGTGTGTGTGTTGGGGGGGGGGGGGTGGGGTCAGCATGGCCACAGAACACAGGACCTTGGAGGGCACACTTAGTTTTTTTAAATAATCTTCAACCTTAAAACCACTCAATATTTGTTATATGAGAAGTCACTGATGAATACTTCAACAAATTCCGATGATTTTTGACTGCAGACTTCACACGATGGTCTTTCTCCAAACCCATTTTCCACATTCATTGCACTGTACCACCTCTTCTCAGCTGCCAAATCCAACAGGTATTTATAACCCTGTCATTCTCATGCAATGCCATCTGTAGGAGCGTGACATTACTACCACCTTAAAGATACAGGGTGACTACTTGTTTCGGTGGAGCATAATTGATTGAATTTTGTATTAAATAACAAACAAAACAAAACAAA
Source organism: Parotocinclus haroldoi (assembly GCA_034779995.1). Classification (NCBI taxonomy): domain Eukaryota; kingdom Metazoa; phylum Chordata; class Actinopteri; order Siluriformes; family Loricariidae; genus Parotocinclus; species Parotocinclus haroldoi. Next base: position 1,228 of record JAUZST010015113.1, read on the forward strand.
AAACAATGCACTGCTGCTCAGCTCCATAAGCTGACCAGCTGGGTGGCAGCACAAAATCAAAGGTTTCTGCTGAATGTGTATTTTTGTTTATTACTGGATACCCATCATTAAGTATAAGAATCATGGACTGAATCATAATAACATGGGGGGAACCTGTATATATTTTTAACTTTTAAAAATAACAATTTAATATGGATTCAGTTGAACCGAACCTTTGTCCCTTGTCGGAGATACTGTTTGTTCTGCATCCGTACCACGTTCTTAACAGAAATATGCAAGGTCAGTATCAAGGTAACAGCAATAGAAGTCAATATAATTCATAAGCAGCAAAAATTAATTGCAGAGCAGAATTTGCTGAATTGAATGATTTCATTGCAGATGTGTATTTCAACCAATCGCATTTAGGAGGGTTGAACCTCATCTGTTGTGCCCTCTTGATGAGCTAATTGGATAGGATTTATTTTGATGTGTTCTCAGGTGTGAAATTATGGCTAAGTGAGGCATGTCCCGAATCAACTTTGATTGTTTTCCGACTTTGCAGATGGCAACAATGATCCCAAGAAAGAACACTTTAATCATTCATCGGTTAAAAGTCAGGGATACTTACAAGGTGATTCAAAGATCCCAGACACAAGATGTACCCAGATGTGCCAGGTCATCGATCTTAACTTGTGATATCATGTGGGACTGATTGACTGGCTGGGTTCTTCAATCTGCATTGGTGCTTTGCCTCACTTGGTGAGAGATAACCTGATAAAAAAAACCTTGGCACTTTCTTGGTGGGTCAGGGAAATGAAAACAGGGTAGATCAGTAGGTGGTTTATCACCACCTTACACATTTCTTTTGCTCCTTCACCTGAGCCCTGGGTGATTCTAAAAGACTTTGTCTGCTTTTTGCCGCCGACATGCTGCTTTTCCATCTCTGAAGCTGAGAAGGGAATTGAAAAGGAAATAAAGCAGGGTCTTTATTTTGTCACTTGTACCAGCTCTTATGTAAACTGTTACGTTTATTGTTTATGATCAAATGCAAAGTGCCTTTATTGAAAACAGATCACATATCTTTTTTTTCAGTGAGTTGGTTATCAAATGAACCAAGATGGAGTTTATATTAGAGATAAAATGGCCGGGCCAAGAACTTGTAGGTGTGAAACAAAATGTAGGTGTGAAAACAAGAACAACCAAACATCAAGCCAGTGAGCCCAATCAGCAGGAGGACATATAAAAGTGAGGCAATATTTTGAAAGGAATATGAAGCGATTAAAAAAGAAGCATTTGGTTTTTTTTCTTTAAACAAGATCATCAGAAAAGTAAAGGAAAAGTCAATGAAAGTTGTTTGATTACGCAAATGAGATGCAAACTCGATTATGGTGATTGAGTAGCAAGTGACATATGAAGTATGAACAGCATGTTAAACTGGACGAGAGTACCCCCACATTGACTATTCAGAAGAGTGTATGGTCACCCAAGAGTGCCAAAACACACTGACAGTGACGGGGCATGGACAGGATCAGATTATCCGGTAGTTTTTATGGGATCCGTATTCATTTTAAAATATCCCCTCATTTTTCAGAGCAGTGTATACAAATACGGCCTCTGATTTATTAGTAAAATATGTATCCATAATTTGCAATTTCAGCTAATAAGTTAATGTATTATAGGCATACAATTAGAATCCATGCCTGTAAGTAGGGAACCACAGTGAAAGCCTTCAAAATGTTTCAGAAAACAAAAACTCTTCTGGTTCAGAAAGGTTATTGAAGGGGACTGACAGGGATTCTATATATCTTACATTGGTGAAGACAACTGAGCAGCAAATTGCATGTCCTGTAAATGCAATTTGTTGGGTTACCAGAACAGTCCAGGAGGAAAACAGTAAATGGTTTGATATGAAACTTGAATCTAAAAAAAAAATCTGTTGCTGATGAACGAATCGCCAGTGAAACATCTTTATCAGGCATTATTCCTGATGCAGCTGGATGAACCTCCAGATAAATCTTAAGTAATTTGAACAAAGGTTTTTTTTGCTATTTTCAGCTTAAGTGACTTATTCTAGACTGGTTTTAGTAACTGGAATAGCAAGCCCAAGCGAATAGAACCATCAAAACAAACAGCTGTCACTTGGCATCTTTGCTAGCCCAAACATTTTACTGAACCAGACAGTCATACTATTTTTTTACATTGTATTGATGTGATTTATTTCTTAGAGAACCACCCTTCCACACTATCACCCACCTGGACCAGTGAGCCCACCTAGCAAATGTGGCACCTGTGTAGAAACAGAATTCTGCCTGAAGCAATGCTGGAGAAACAAGAGAAAATTGCTGAAGCACTGTTGTGCATAAATGATTCTTTAAAAGAAAGAAATAGCATGCTCAGAGAAATACGCAATGCCATCAAAAGTCCAACAAAGTCAAATAAAAATGTGTAATGCACTGGTTAAAGTTGTCTGGTGTGTTTGTGTTTCGCTTGGGTAGAGGATTTGCCGCTTCAGAAACCAATTAATTCCTGTCGATGTGGTAGAATGCTCACATTGGGGTTTGGAGAATTGGGAGGCAGAATGGCATGCTCAGGTGGAAATAGGTCCTCGGGAGTATTACAAAGTTTACAAAGTTTGTATAAAACTCAATAACGGACTTGTTTGTACATGCAAATCATTTTAAGCCAGATCCTGTCAACTGTGTTGGTTTTTAGTGAGAAGCTTAAGTAAGCCATGATGCCAGGTAATAACCATGATTTCCTCAGGTGGAGAAAATGAAAAGATAATGTGACACCTTTAAAGGTAGGTGCCGCCTAAGGAACGCATTGACTGCAATGGATGTTGAACACACATTACTAGGATCATGTAGTCTTTTTATTCTACTAACGTAAATATAAAGAGTATTTTCTCAAGAAACTGCATGCAAACAATACGCAGATTCATCAGATGCCCTCGAAAACATAAGCGGAACGTTACCACCGGTACCACCGTACCAACCCTAACCACCGCATTTTAATTCATGGGAATCTGCTATAATTATAGAAAAAAGTATAGAAGTCAAAAATGCATGGACAGACAGTATCAGGAACAGCATGAAAGATAAAGCCAGATGAAGAAGAGACTTAACAAGTGAATGTGAACCAGTTTAAAAAATATAGGTTAGGGCGAATACACAGGTAGTTGGAGGACAAACAAAGGAGTCCTACTTACAATAGGACAGCCAAATACACATATGAAAAAAAAATTAGCGGTGGAAAGTCATCCACATGAGTAACTTACACAAAAAGTCTCTAAACACACCGACCGAGTTGGAGGAGTCTCAAATTCAGAACTGAGCTAATGTCCAAGTAAGAGTACATACAAAAAACCACAAGATCTTATCTCTGCTTGATTGATTGGCTGGTGATCAGCTGTTTACGGGCACAAAATCTCGAGTTAAAAGCCAGAAATCCTTTTATCAATTATTATGATTTTGAAGATTTTTGTCATTAAAGTGAGCAGACGTTGTTCAGATTGCCCTTAAGCAGTGTATGAATAAGCCTACAACATTCTGACTTATATGTTTGCTTACCGATGAGCCAGTCTTTTCTTAAAAACCGAGCTGCTTGGCAGAATGACACAGTTATCGTAGTCATGAGTTCCACCTGTCCGGAAGATGCCATTTCACATCACAGATCAATTGCACATTGACTGAATGGGAGTTATTCCTATTGATCCATATAAATGCAACATTACATGGTGTCTACACTCGATACCCCCAATAATATCTGGGAAGTTTGCAATGTCACAGGAATTCTGATTTCCAGCTGTTGCTGCACACTGTAAGAATAGTCCAGGTTTCCATCCACCCAACCTCCAACCCAAGAGACAGTGCACACCTTTTGTGTCCAATTCATGTGGCCATTCATTTTAAAGATAATGTTACTGTAATTCATACAAAACTGTAACTACTTACTGAGCAAAAAATGCTAATGATTTTTAAGGGAAATTATTACAATTGATATTACATTTGTATGTATTACAAACCCCACAACAGGCATGCTCCCCATTTTTAGAACTGCTGCTGTAAGTGAACTTGAAGTAGTGAAGTGTTAGACGGATTATGCCACCTAAAAATCCTGGAATGCTGTGACTCACAAAAACAAGCTTATCTGTCATTTTCACATTGCCTAACCAAAATGATCTTGCTGTATCTGTGTCTTCACTGATTATAAAAATGGAAAACAAAGGGTCTTGCTAGACACAAATGGCTTTGCGAAAAAAAAGAGTTTTATCGACAATTTATGCGCAAGTATTTTCTGCTTGCATTTAATGAACGAGACTTTGGAGCATAAGCTACACCATACTGTTGGTCTGTCAGCCACCATTAACTCAAAGGAAAAAACAATTGCTGCAGTTACAAGCTGAAATAGTTCTTGGTTCCAAAAGTTCAAATTCATGGTCACATGTAAAGAGGTTTTATTTCAATTTTAAATTAGTCTCACCATAACTGTTAAGCAGAATCAAGAAGGGACAGATGGCAGTGGGAGGCGTTAGGAAACAAAAAACAGGGTGGATGATCCAAGAGTATTTGCATATAACTATTGCCAGTGGCCTCTGCCTTGTCCCAGTTCTTGCCCCAAGGACAGACCCCAAGAGTAAGAGCATTCAATAGATTAAGAAAATAATTGAAATGCTATGTTGCTGTGTTTATTAGTTGATGTTGGCAGTGCAGCTGCAGTATGTAATGAAAAATTAAGACATGGCTTTAGGGGTGTAGGTAAGCATATTTTGTGCCTTGCAGGCTAAAGTTATGAAAGATTGAAAAACAATTTTGACGGTGCGATTTTGAATTTTTGTCTTACTGTTGATTGATCAATTTCTTTAACAATGAAAACAAACCAAAAGCACATAATTACCTTCACAAATGAGCATCTGTCATATGTACTATTATTATTATTATTATTATTATAATTATAATTATTCAATTATAATACTATTAAAACTAACGATCTAACTAATGAACTATTCTCATTATTATGCAGGAAGTCTTGCTGTCGGCTGATAACATTAAGCGAGCTGGGATGTCTTCTTAGATTTGTTTTGCATTTTGGAATCAGGGAAAAGTCTAAGTCAGGGCTTTTAACGTTATTTATTAAGACACTTTAAAAACAGTTTGAGAAGCAACGTAAGTGAATAGCAAGTGTCTAGCTGCTGTTTCCACACCTCTGGTGTGGGCATGACCTGAGTGCACTTTGTCACTATAGGAGAGGGACTTTATGGCACCACGGCAAAAGCTCTACCTGCTGTGTACCGTGCAGGATGATGAGGCTTTTCAACAAACCTATTTCACATAATTATGATTAAATCTACTATAGGGTGAGAGTCATGGTTTAAAAGAGACAGGTTTTGGGTTTGCATGTCCTTGACTTGGGTGCTCTGGTTTCTTCCCAAATCTCAAAGGCATATAATAGGTTAATCACTCTAAATTGACCCCGTGCGATTGTGACTGACTGATATCAACCAGCCATTGGTGCTGCAACATTAAATCATACGAATAAATAAAAACTGTAAAGCGTTATATATTTTACTCTACAACAATAGCAACGAGTCATGCTGAGATTCATTCATTATCATCTATAAAGGCAAGCATACTATTAGCCACAATCTGCCCTCCTAACCATACATATCGTGATACATCCATGCATGAAACACCATCTGGCCTTAAACCTAAGCAGGTACACACATATTAGGACAGGTCCATTATGTGTTTGAATCATGGCAGCACCAATAAAATGTATTTTATATTTATGTCTTTCATTATGTTAAGAACCAATATAGTTCAGAAAGTAGCTATGAAATCTTACAATAAAGTGCAGTTTAAATCACACACAATCCTCAGTCACATGGTTTCTAAAATCATATTATTAGGTAAAATTCTGTTTATCAAGTTATGCAATCTTTGGACAAAATTTGTATTTTATATTCACAACATGCTACTCTGAACATTTGGCGTCTTATACTTAATTACTGATTGACATTCTTTATAGTGTTCCAAACGGCCACTGTTTGACTTTTGAGCAAATCCATTAACTATCATTGTCTTAACTGCACCTTGTAAGGTTGTATCAATTGTAAGTTGCTCTATAAGATGTTAAATATGTAACTTTGTACACTTTACATTACAGTGCATTATGAATACACGTTCAGTTAAATTTCTGATGTAGCAAAACTCAGTGGAAACACTGACCAGAAAGTGATGATGCAGCTTTTGCTAACAGAGGGGGTATGGTTAAAAAAAAGCTGACAGCCACAGGACTGTGTTCTGTATTTTACTGTTATATGCTGTCGTGAAATAATTTTCTTGCCAAAATGTTTCGATAATGCTTCAATCTTAGATTTAACCTGATGTTGAGCATTACTATTTAAGCAAACTAAAGTTATAACATTTAATCAAAACACACAGATTTTACGTACAAAGCGGATTCCATTGTGAATAAAATCTGGATTCAATGATGTGGAGATGGCAAATGTCAATATTTTATTCGTAATAGAACATAGATGACAGACTAAAAGTTAATCTGAGTATTGTTTAAAATAGTGTTTAGTAGTAACAATATCTAATGTCACACATGTTTTTCAGACATTGATATCTAACTGCAGGCGTTTTACAATAGAGCATATTACGATATTTCGACAGTGCGTGATGTAGGGAGGTAAGGTGGCGGAAGTGATGAGCCCTGGGAAAAACCATGATCACAGTCACAATAATCATATTTGTTTTTCACTGTCAATAACTTTTTCAATAAATTAGATGGGATATTTAATACTTTAGTAAAACTTTATGTTATTGATTTTGCCCAGCTGTGTTTTAAGCATGTTTGAGGTACACTACATTATGATATATAGTGTATATGTATATATATGTAAATAACTTAATAAATTGTTGGAATGTATCCCCATCGTAAATTGTGGACTACCTGTATTGGCCATGCATTCAGGAGAACTGGTCTAAACTGGTTCAAAATGCTGGCCTGTGGCTAGAAAGAGGCTTCGCCCATGGACTAAACTCCATCATGTTCCAGTAGTGACATTCGTTTTTAAAAAAAAATAAATCTACATCTTTTAAGCGTTTGTATTAAATTATGACTTAAACATGCTTGGTTAAAATTTTGGGACAGTAATCATCCCATTTCAAAGCTCCCTATAAATGATGGTTTTGTACACATTTAGCTAATAGATCGTAAGACAATATCCAACCTGCAACTACTTAATTGCTGTTAGGTAGTTTTAAGTGATTATTAGAGTGAAACTGCGGTTTGATCAAATTCAGTAGAATATTCCATATATTCCCATCAGCCAATTTATGAGAGAGTTCTAGACCCAGTCTCTGAGTGAAACAATACCACCACAGGACACGTCTGTGTGTGTGTGTATGGAGGAATTTGAAAGGTATTCTACATTAGCATACGAAATAAATTACCTGTCAATTTAAATCCTACATAATGAATGCAATTTGGATTAGGAGAGTGTGTGACCCTCACGGCCCTGTGAGCACAAGGACAAGAATCAGCACCAAACACACACAGGAAGTTCTTTTAATGGCTTCAGATTTCTCCATATGCAACTCAAAGGCAAAGCCTTTATTCTGCCACTTCCTGCAGCAAAAAAAACAAAACAAAAAAAAACTAAAAAAACCTTTTTGGCTGTGTACCTGACACTTAAAAGTTCTGTAGATTTAAGACCAAGAAAAGTTTCAATGTTTTGCTTAGTCCTTGTGGACAAAAATACAATAAAATACAAAAATATGCTTTGGCATGATGGAAATTAAGTGTCATAGTAAGTGGAATTTACATTTCTTTCAAGGGGATTACATCACAAATTCTGGGCCATCCAGGTCAATGACACGTTTGAAAAACATTTTCAAGTGCATTTCGTAAGTTTCTGTATCTGCGTGAATACAGCCTGTCTCCATTATATCATGATTGTGTTTAGAGGTTTGGGAGATTTGTACTTTGATTTTCTATGATTTTGATATACATAAAATGTTTGAAAAATATTTACTCTTCAAAGACTTGGCTCAACCAATAGGACCTCGTATTTTATTCACGTAGTCACACCATATTAACAAACTGTATCCCAAAATACCAATCCGCAAGCACATGCAAAAAGTATATAAATTGTGTCCCACATAAATAAATGTATTACTCACCTACTCACCAAACAACATGCATTAGAGGCTCTGTTTAAATTTGTATGAAGCAGAAGGTTTTTAGGTTTTATCCACATTGCATCGATTCCATTTTGAGGCACTTGGGTGAAGCAACAAACTTGGTGTGACACTGGAAAAGTTTTTAATGTGCAGCATCAGATTAAGTATTGATTTACGAAGCCTCTCTTCTAACTCTATTTTTGAAACAGGATGTATTTTATTGAGGTTAAGCGGTACAGATCCATGTCACTGAAGGTACATAATGGTTTTTAAATATATCATATGTAAAAATAAAAAAAAATACAAATGACTATCATCTCATAATCTGAACAGGATAAAAAAATCTAGCCACAAGGAATCAGGAATTCAAAATATACTGCTCACAAAAATAAGGGAATGAATGAATTGAAACTAATGAAATATTCCACAGTTTTTTGGGATAAATACTGCCAAACGCTTATAACTAGACATGGTAGTATTTAATAATACAGGATTTCATGACATTTAGGCCAAAGACTCTCTGAAACACTGTCACTGTAACTGCAGCTTCGCTATTTTAAGTGCACTTCTTTAAAACACTCCACTGCAGTAATTAACATCCTAATTTATTAATTCATTTTCTTTAAATATACCTCTTATATTTATTACAGAAATTGAATTCTGTCCCAGGGACATGGAAAGACATGCAGTACCTAAAGTGTACAGTTATTTTGGGGAGTAGAATGTGTTATGCTGAACATTAAAGAGTTTAAAATAATTTTGTACTTATGTATTTCTACTCGTGTATCCTCACTCCAGCTGCAATGCTTATAAGTGTAATCCTTGGATTGTGATTGGCGCTTCATTAGGTGCCTGGCTGGAATTGCTTAAATAAAAAAAGATAAATAACATGCATAAACAAATGTATTCATAAAAGCTGCAGTAACAAGACTTATAACAAGATATATA
>JAUZST010015114.1:0-10341 GCA_034779995.1 Parotocinclus haroldoi
ATATAAAATAATCTAACTATATACATTTTATTTACAGTGCAGAATGACCACAGAGGCAGAAAAAACAGCAAATACAAAAGTCAAAACAAAACAAGAAGAAAAAGAAAAACTATAGGGAAAGAGGGAAAAAAATAAAAACAATATATATATACACACACACATACACACATATACATACACACATTTTTTAAATTTTTTTTAAAATTTAATTTATGAATAGTTAAAAACCTGTTTCATCATTCACACCTGACACGACTGTCAATGTTTTTTGGAGATTTAAAAAAAAAAAAAGAAAAAAAAAATGAATTTCTTTAATTCTTCAATAAATAAATAAATAAACGAGGAAATTCTCTTTCCCCAGTTATCCTGTACACATCAGGAAGTAAAATAAAGCAGGCTTTGTGTCCGGGTTCGAAGTTCTTAGGCCCTTTGTGTTTTTTTTCTCCCCTCATCTGGAATGGCTCTGATTCAGACAGGATCAAAGCAGCGATCATCTCGACCTGCTGGGAAACAAAAACCCACCGGAGGGAAAACAAGGGCCGTCTCCTGGCAACCTTCCAGCGCGTCCATTCATTCGAGTCTCAGGAGGAACAAGTGCCAGAAGCAGCCGGTCCCGTCACGTACAACACGTCTGAGCCTGGAACCTGACCCGATACGAGTACAAAACTATTTGCAGATAAACACGCTCAATAATGGCTGGCAGACTCACCCAGCGTCCCTGAGACGATGTCCATTTTGTGCATGACCCCGTCCCTGTCGCCGATGCCGCCCCCCCGGGCTCCGTACAAACCCACCGCGTGAACTTCATCCACAAACGTAACGGCGCCGAACTCGTGCGCCACGTCGCACATCTCCTCCAGGGGGCACACGGCGCCTACAGGACGGCACGGGTTAAGGGTTCGAGCGAGTTACTGTCGACCAATCACAGCTCGGCACCGCCGGAGCAAAGCACTCACCGTCCATGGAGTGCACCGTCTCAAATGCCACGATCTTCGGAGTTGCCGGGTCGGATTTCTCCAGCAGTTCCCTCAGGTGTTTGACGTCATTGTGGCGGAAAATGAACTTTTTGGCTCCACTGTTACGAATCCCCTGTATCATGGAGGCGTGGTTTCCAGCGTCTGAGTAAATCTCGCACCCTGAGCACAGGATTATTAAAGAGGACACGTGAAGAAATCGGTTTGTGACCTTCATTAAGCTTATTTAGTCGTTAGGGGTACGGGGTTACCTGGCAGCATTTTTGCCAGGGTGAACAGAGTGGAATCATTTGCTACGAAGCAGGAAGTGAACAGCAGAGCCGCGTCCTTTCCGTGGAGATCAGCCAGCTCGTGCTCCAGATCCACGTGGAACTTGCTCGTCCCCGATATGTTCCGGGTCCCTCCGGCGCCCGAGCCGTGCTTCTGCAGCGTGTCCCTGGGAAAAAAAACCCCCAAAAAAACACTTTTTAAAATTATTTTTATAATAATAACAACAACAACAACAACAACAGCATTTAAAAGGTCTGCTGGATTTCGATATTTAGTTAATTAAATACAAATTAATTTATTACATAATCAAGCAAGTAAATTTAGTAAAAGTTATGTGTTATATTAATTCGATTTTTAAACAAAATTGTATTATTTAAAACAATGTATTTAGCTGCTGCTTTGGCACATTAAATACCAATTAATGTGTAGATTAGCACAAATTAATATGTTATTTAACTACACAATAATTTAACAGCTAAATAATTAGCTTTTTAAAAATGTAGTTTCAATTTTTAGAAAACTCATTTATTGGGGTAAGTCAGATTTAAACGTTTTACTATAGAACTAATTTTTCAAATTAAATAATAATGAAATTAAAAATAAAATGTTATTTAAATTTACTACATTAATTTATGAATTTATATACAACTACATAATATTAATACATTTATAAAAAAGGTTGAAAATTTGTTTTTAAATTTACCAAACAAAATGTTATTATGTAACTACACAATAACAAGAATAATAACAATAATAATTTTTAAAAATAGCCTATAAAAAAAAATAAAAAATTTTTCTAGTAAATGCAATACTCATTATGTATTATTATTAGTTTAGTAATAAAACAAAACATTATAATTTAATTAAAAATAATAATGGCCTTAAACAAATCTGAATTGTTTTGATTAATTCAATTAATTGTGGCCATTTCATTAACTGTTAATTGAATCCCTCGTTTTAAACTCAGGGGTGCTATGGGGACTGTGGTGGCCTCGTGGTTAAGGTACTGGACTATGGACCAGAAGGTCCAGGGTTCAAATCCCACCTGTATGAATTGTAAGTCGCTCTGGATAAGGGCATCGCTACCACCTGCAGTTACTCACATGACGATCTGGACGACGCGCGGGTGCCGGCTCATGCCCAGGTAGTCATTGCTGCACCAAACAGAAACGTTTCTCCTCTGCTTCAGAGATTCGGAGTAATCATCGGCCATGGGGAACTCCCAGGCTCGTCGGTTCACCGTTTTAAAGATCCGGTACGTGTGATCACCCTTCTTCTCCTCGATCTTCTTCTCAAAGAACTCGTCATAGCGAAAGTTACAAATAGCTGGAAGGTACGAGGGGATAAAACAGTCATCAGATGAGGTTAAAAAGCAAACGGGACGATGTCCTAAAACATTATTAGTCTAATATTTCACATTAATGACATTATGCAATACTAAATAATACATGAAAATAATTAGTTATTTTTCTAAAATCTATAAGTAAATAACTACATTTCTTGAGGATCATCAAGAAAGAAATAATACAAAATTTATAAATAACAAATAAATTCAGTCTTTAGTCAATTCAATACTAATTCATTAATTTACATTTAGCTTAATTACATAATAATAATATGTAATAATAATAACAACATTTTATTAACTACAAAATAATAAAATTATAATAATAAAAGGCATTAAAAAACAAAACAAATTTTGTTTGTAGCAAATTAAATGCAAAATAATTTATTTACATTTTGTTTAATTATTACATTTATTGTTAACTACATAATAATAATAATAATAATACATAACAAAATTGACTGGATCATTATAATAATGGCATTAATGGCAATTTGTAGTAAATTAAATACTAATCAATTCATTTACAATGTTAATTAAGTAATTATAATTAATTATTGAACTAAATAATAATACAAAATAATAGTATTTTTAATGGCCAGCTTTTAGTAAATTAAACAGGAATTAAAGAATTACACCAATTACTTAAGGTTTACATTTTTTTTGTGTTTTTTTTAAACTATAAAGTGTAAATTAAATACATTTAGCAAAAAAGTGAAACTATTCAATTAGATAAGTAATGCTAGACTAATTAATACAAGAATTACAGAAATAAAATGCTCCTTGATTAACAAATTAATTAACGAAATTAAGTTTCATTTCAGTTAAACAAAAGTGCATTACACACCTTTAAAGTTTAAAACGTTTAGGTAATAAAAAGATAACGTGTTTTATTGTGTATTTATTTATTGTTTTAGAGAAATCACACTAAACAAAGAGGAAGTGAGAAGATTTCACTTTCTGCTAACCCTAAATTAAAAGCTAAATTAAAAGGACGTTTACTTTTGGGCATGTTCTCCTGCAGTAAGTGAGACACCAGGGTCGGACGCTGCTTCATCAGCTTCTTCATCAGACTCCCTCCTGCTTCAGTCTCTTTCACCAGGGGCTTCAGCTCCTGCTCAGACACGTCTGCACACAAAAAACCCGCAAACCAAACGGATTACAAACAGCACCATTTCCACTGAAACACCTTAAAGACAGAACAGCGGTCCCGAGTCCAGACCTTGCTGCAGGGTCCGGATCTCAGAAACGTCCTCCTGCAGTTCCATGCTGGCCTCCCTCACCACGCCGCTGTTCTTCTGCCCCATCTCAGCCGCTAGGAACGGGCACTTTGAACCCGCTGGAGCTTTGGGGTGCCCAGATGGCATCTCTGGGACACTTGCAACATCTGGAACGAGAAATAAATAAATAACATGAAAAAAACAAAAACAAAAGCAGAACAAACCTCATTTTACTGAAATAAAAACATTTAATCAGACAGAAGCATTCAATCAGCAAAACTAATTTTAAAGAGCTACACGTCTCGTAAAATTGATTAGAAGTTTAAACTTTTGTAAATTATGGATAGCCAAAAACTCCACCGGTGCTCGTAACGTCGTCGCTCTTCTGGAAGGTGGCCGGCGTGGAGCAGATGGTACGGACCAGCGGTTTAGAGGCCAGGTCCATCATAACGGGGCACTTGACGGCATAGCTCACCAGCGTCTTCCTGGCCTGCTGTAGAAACGCCTGGGGCACACGGGACAGGAACGGGCAGCGGATGATGGTGTCCATGATCGTGTCCTAATCTGAGGAAGAGAGGACGGACGTGATAAGGGGTTTAACTTTTAGACCTAATCTTAACTTCCTCTGCGCTCATGTTTTGAGTCCAAACGCTCTCAAACTACAGCTGCAATATTGCTGTCCTGATACTTTTGGCCACATAGGTTTGTGTCCTGATACTTTTGGCCAAATGTTGGCGTGTTCTAATACTTTCCTGTAATATATACACACACACACACACACACACACACACGTTTTCTCTTTTCTTTAGAAATTTATTTTACTATACCATTGCATTTTACCTTTATGTTTGCTTGGGTGAATTTTCTCCTCTAATGTAATATTTAGTAAAAAATTATGTTCTCCAATTGTAAATAAGAGTCTTAAACACAACTACAGGTGGCAGTACAGGACCTGAAAGATTTAAAACCTGTTTCAAAATGCTTTCACCCCAGTTAGCGGTAACCAAACGTGAGAACAACCCCGAGGCCCACCTGCTGCTCTGGAGATCAGAATCACCTTAATCAGAAAACACATGTCATGAACTTGTTATTCCCAGTTTGGACAGGTCACAAAAAAAAGGGCCATGCAGACCAACGTCAAAATTAGCGGAAGGTTATGAGGAGCTTTTGAGGTTTTCTATCATAGTAGAGCTGTGTTTAATTCCAGGGTTGCCAGATCCTGCATGAGAAACAAAAACCAGGTCTATAGGAGCCACTGTCCTAATACTTTTGGTCACATGCAGGTTTGTGAACAAAAATAGTTAATATTACTATAGTCAGAGGTTAAACAATATTATGTACTACTGACTATTGTAACTATTGAAACTGAACTATTTTCTTACACTTTTAGCTTCTGATCGTGATCAAAACCTTCAGTCTTTCTTTCCCATTTCGGATTCAGACAGAGATTTACTTGAGACAAGACTCTCCATTCAGTAACAAAAACAATTGTTCTCCAAATCCTGCTTCAAAGTACTTTTGCCCCAGGCAGGGGTAACCAGACACGGTAACTACCCCGAACTCGGCCCACGCTCAGTTACTGCTGCTTTGTACTCCTGAAACTCAAAGCCGGAGCTACAAGATCAAAAACTGTGAGTAAAACAGCTCGATCAAGTTCCACGTTTGATTGATTTTCTAAACAAACGGAGCATAAATACAACGCACAGGTACATCTGTAGGTTTTTTTTAAAGTTGGGAGATTAACAGCAGGAGATTAACGTTTACAGAAATAATTAGTTTCTATATTCCTAAATGTTTAGGTTTGTCTCTGCCACTTCAGATAAACAGACGAGAACGTTAATAGGACCAGCTTAATTTAGACTTGGTTCCTCTCAAAGTTTCGTTCTTAGGAAATTTGTCCTTGTTACTATTAAATATTTTATGCAGCACTTTACAAAAACAAAACAAAACAAAAAAAAACTCAGTCTCATTCAAGATTAGGCACAAATAAATCCTTAGATAGATTGTGAACATGAAACACTTCAGTTTTTCAAAATGTCTCCGTTTTGAGGTTACCTACCATAGTAGATGAAAATCCCCCCCTCCCAAAATGTAGCAGGTGTTTAAATCAAGGGTTGCCAGATCCTGCATGAGAAACAAGCAACCATGTCTATGTAAATCATTGACCCCATTGTGGTGTGTCCTAATATTTTGCCCACCTGTCGGTGACTTTTTGTCCTAATACTTTTGCACACACACATATATACATATATATTACCTTTATGTTTGCTTGGGTGAATGTGAGCAGGAAATGAAGGAAGAAGAAAGGAAGCACTAGCAGCACTGTACACCAGATAAAGATCAGAATGAAGTGAAAGCAGGTCACACTCAAAGACGGCGTTTCTGGTTGACAACACATTTTCTCCTCTGTGGTATTTATCAATAAATATCTTCTCCATTTGTAAATATGTAACTTAAACGTGACTGAACGAAAGCACAGGCGGGGTAACCAAATGTAAGAATAACCCCGTGGCCCACCTGCTTGCTGAGGTTACTGCTGCTGCTCTGCATGTCAAACTTGCCTTCATCAAACAATACGTGTCTTGAACTCGCAGTTTGAGCATGTCACTAACCCATAAACTAAAAAAAAAAAACAGCCACGCAGACCAACGTCAAAATCAGAGGAAGGTTTAGAGGAACTATTGAGGTTTTCTACCATAGTAGAGCTGTGTTTAATTCCTGGGTTGCCAGATCCCACATGAGAAACAATCCATCATGTCTAGAGGAAACTCTATCCACAGGTTGCTGCATGTCCTAGTACTTTTGGTCACATGCAGGTTTGTCCTAATAATTTTCTGTATTTCTTCATACACATACAGTGGAGTCAAAAAGTATTTAGCCAGCCACTGATTGTGCAAGTTCTCCTACTTAGAAAGAGGAGAGTTTTGTAATTTATATCATAGCTACACTTCAACTATGAAGAGACTAAATGAGAAAAAGAATCCAGGAAATCACATTGTAGGATTTTCAATTGTATTGTATTTACTTGTAAATGATGGTGGAAAATGATTTGGTCACCCACAAACAAGCACGATTTCTGTCTCTCACAGACATTAGTTCTTCACAGCCCTGTCCTCCACTCGTTATCTGTATTAATGGCTCCTGATTGACCTTGTTATCTGTGTAAAAGACACCTGTCCACAGCCTCAAACAGTCCGACTCCAAACTCAACCATGGCCAAGACCAAAGAGCTGTGGATGGACACCAGGAAGAACATTGTAGACCTGCACTAGGCTGGGAAGAGTGAATCTACAATACATAGGCAGGTCGGTGTGAATAAATCAACGGTGGGAGGAATTGTAAGAACATAGAAGACGTACGAGACCATTAAAAGTCTCCCTCGATCTGTGGACGTCAAAATAATCATGAAAATGGTGAGCAAAAATCCCAGAACTGTGATGATACCTGATGAACAACCTGCAGAGAGCTGAGACCAAAGTAACAAAGGCTACCGTCAGTAACAGACTACTGACTGCCGAGAGGGACTCAAATCCCTGTGGCTCAAAGTGTTTTGTCGCTCAAAAAAGAAGCACATAAAAGGTCGTGGAGTGGCCCAGCCAGTCGCCAGACCTTAATCCCATAAAAAACCTTTGGAGGGAGCTGAAGGTCCAAGCCAAGCGACAGCCTCAAAATTGTAATGATTTAGAGATGATCTGCAAATAGGAGTGGACCAAAATTCCTCCTGATGTGCACAAAACCTCATCAACTACAAAAAGAACATCTGACTGCTGGGCTTGTCAACAAGGGTTTTGCCACCAAGCGTTAGGTCTTGTTTGCTAGAGGGATCAAATGCTTCTTTCTCTAGGCAAAATGGCAATAAATGTGTTGATTTTATACAATGTATTGCTAAACTAAATTTACCGTTAAAATGATGAACTCCTCATTATTTCCTCTAGTGTGTGTGTGTGTGTGTGTGTATGTATATATTACACCTCTTATATAGAGGGCTTGTTTTGTTGTAAATTACTTTGTTTACCTGTCACTAACCCACAGATAGCTGTCAGAAATCCAGCTGTGCAGACCAAAGTCAAAACCAGAGGAAGCTAAAACAAGGAACCCGGAACCAGAAACCAAGGGAGCATGAGGAAACCCCATGAGTAATGAGAAAAGTGAACGAATGTAAAGAGCAGGAAAACAGGAAACTGACCAAATATGGATAACAGTGCAACGAGGAAAAGCACAGGAACGCATGACCATATAAGGCAGGGCATAAAATAAGAGCCATAAACTCCTGACTCTTTATCCCCGCTTAAATAAGATCAAGATCTTCAAACAACACGGGTCTATTGTTCAAATTTCAGTCTGAGATCAGAGCTAATCCAGGTTTAAACCCTAAATCTCTAGCAGCAGTTACTCTAAATGGATTATTCATTTTAAAGTCCTGTGTTTACTGTCTATATACCGTACACAGTACTGTGCAAAAGTATTAGGCCACCATTAGATTAGGTATACTAGTACCAGGCATTTTATAGCGCATTAAAAAAAAAAAAGGAAAACTAGTTAGTGTGAGGAATTGTTCAAGAATGTTTCTATAAGGGTTGCAGCCATGACGCATCTTTTTCAGAAAACCTAAAAGGTGGCCTAATACTTTTGCACTTCTAGACAGTACATGGTGTCCTGAATGTGTAACACCTCACAGGTCTCGGCTTTGAAGCGTGGCCAAGTAATTTCTTTGTTTTATAGATTTATCATTCAAAACATTTAAAACACCAAAGAGTCTCTGAGAAACTTTTTTTTAAAACTCAAAACTACAAACAAATCAGAGAGATGATCCTCATCTCACCAAAACCTCCCTGTGTCGGTGTGGATTTACTCCCAGATTACCAATATTCGTTCGGTTAATTGGACTCTCTAAAATGGCCCAGATCTGACTGGTAATGATGATACAATATGATCATGTGACTGTAAATAAATAATAAATAAAAAAAATACATGTCTCCGTTGTAATCACACATGCAGGTCTTTGGTTATTCACTTTGGTAGATTTAGTTCAGGAATCTCCAGATCATCTCTAAACGTCTCTCAGTAATTAAATGAGGTTTAAATCGGATCCCCATTCGGGTCGTATAATGAACTCCACAGCATGGGACGAGGCGGCAAAACATTTGCTCGAGCCCTGATGAAATGTTAGGAGTGCGGAAAAACATCACCAGGTGTATTGTTCCTGTTCAGTGTGTGTGTGTGTGTGTGTGTGTGAATTTGTTAATTACTACACTTAACTTTTTAGTTCTAATGAACTTTTTAGTTCATTAATTACTTTTACTGACTAGATTTCAATAAGGACAAACGCATGGCTTTTACTCACTGCGGATTTACCATATTTTGGGTATTTTTTTCCCTCGCTGCATATTTACCGTACTTTTTCCCCCCTTTCTTCTTTTTACTGAAAAAAAAATACTCAGTTCTATTTCAGTCATGAATAAAAGCTGTACTAAAAACTAGAACGTTTAATTATTTTGTAAATTAAATCATGAAGCAACAAGAAAACAAGAACTGACTAAATCAGTCACTACTCAACCTGGAGCTGTGACTCAGCAGGTTTGGAAACAGCTTAACTGACCCTCCCAAAAATAACGGCACAATCTGTGTTCTGAGGAAAACACACACCTGGGCCAGGTGAGCCAGAAACACACACACACACACACACACACACACACACACACACACACCCCTTCCACTTTACCCTGTGGTACTAGAACACCCATCACTTGAACTGGTGGAACCACAACAGGACGTAGTTCTTATTAAACACTAACATTAAAATTTATTATCTTTTAATATCAAAGCCTGGGGTGACAGCAGTAAGAAAAATCCTTAAACATTATAAAAGAAAAAACCTTTTTAGGAACCAAGAATCAAAAACGAACCAAACCTGCTCACAGAAAATATATTTATATAACAAGTCATCTACATAACATTATTACAGGTTTATAATCATAATAAAAAAAGCCAAGTGCAAAAAAACCCCGACAAGAACACACATTTAAAGAGAATAATCATATTCATGCTCAAAAACGAGAGATGTAATAGTTATTTTAATTATAATAAGTAGAAGTAGTATACCTGTCTTTATCTCAATCAAAAATAATGATTAAATACGACAAAAAAACCCAAATACTAAATGTTAAATTTTGCATAATAGCAAATCGATTGCTGAAAACGTCAATGAAAAAAAATGCATTTCAAAAATAAAGATACAATAATAAAAATGTACGGTTAAAATCTATATAAGATAATATATTATTAAATATTAAATATCCTCATAGCGAACTCTAAATTATTCAGTTTTGCTCTACAGAAATTATTAACAAGCAATGGAATTAGTTACTTACACACACAGAAACTACATTAATCATATGAATAAATGAAAATAACAGCCTGATTTTCATCAACTTATAACAACTAATACAGGAGAAATTAATTCATCATTAAATTGACTACAAAAGTTGCTGTATACATCTGGCTTCCCCACACTCACGATGCAATCACACTA
>JAUZST010015115.1:0-10341 GCA_034779995.1 Parotocinclus haroldoi
CACACACACACACACACACACACACACACACACACACACACACACACACACACACACACACACACACACACTGCTCCCTTAAAGACACACTATAAAGTTATAATGTGCATTAAATATTGTCCAAATGTCATCTAATGCAATTGCATACAAGTCAGTCAGTCACCACTTAGTAGTGATAGGAGGGACACTAACAGACCAGTAGGACATCCTACAACCACAATACGAATTCCTGTATAGTAAATATTTTTATATTGTCTATCAGAAGACAATATAATAAATCTATACAGAGAGGGTGCACTGCATTAGCAGCCTGAGACAGACTGAATAAGTAATATCTTATTTATTAAAGCATTTATAACTTGCATTGCTTCAGCTCTCCCATTTTAACTGGTGCGTCAGATGCAAGGCGTGAAAAGCTCCACTTAAGTCCCAGCTACTGAGCCGCTTCATTAACCCAGATGTTTAGTCTTGAATGTGAAATGAATGCTTAGCCTTATTATAAACTCCTCGGCTCGTCTCAGTCTACGGCTCTGCTCAGCTTTCTGGGAAACAATCCAGCATCTCTGAAACCTAATCTCTACCTCTGTGTGATTGCCACAAACATTCATTTTAAGAATTCTCATCAACCCTATGTTTACAGTAGCAGGGAATCTCAGGTCATGTCGTGCTCTGCTCTAGTTGAACTTTCAATACTGCTCACAAAACTTGGGGGGTATTTTCAAATGAAATGGATCTTAATGTAATATCCTCTAATTTCTGTAAGCAGATTATCTAAAGCTGGCCACCTCTAATCAAAGAAGATTTCTTCTAGCACTCAACATTAGATTAGATTTTGCAACAGTGAAGATGTGGTATTTGAACCCTGGACCTTCTGGCCCACAGTCCAGTACCTTAACGGCTAGGCTACCACAGTTTGAAATGACTGCAATTTTCTTGGCCAATTCCAGTTTCTTAAAATATGTGAGCAGCCAACTCAGATTTTGGCCGAGTCTGATTTCCATTCTGTCTAAAAATTATAAATGACTGCAAACAGAAACAACTGCTGCAATTACAACCTGCCTCTCTTCTCTCACCAGCTTTAACTTTGTGGAATTATGCACGAAATATCAAACTTATTAAAAAGGCTAACTTGTTCATATTGTACTTCACTGCAACCTTGACAAGAGCTTTTTAATATTTAATGCACAATTAAACCAATAATAATCCAATGACGGTGTGTCCTTAAAATCTGCTCAGCCACCTCGAAAGAAAACACCCTAAAGAGTACACCGAAAATCAGCTAGCACACAGACCTGGAGATCCGGAACAGCACTGAATTAAACAACAATATCAAAGGTATCTTAATGATTTAAAGACATTAAAAAAAAAAAAAAACGCAAGCATTTTCAGCCATTTCTTTAAAACCAGTAATCCTCGTTATTACTCACGACCATAATTCTGCCAATATAAAATAATTCCAAAGAAACCACTGAAGTGAACATTAACAAAACGCCCGTTTTTCTCACTACTAGTGATGTATGGTCTAATCACTTCAGAACCAGATTCAGTTTTATTATCATTCACATCTAAATCATGCACACCTAAAACATGGTTTGGATATTTCCATTTGGAAACTGTTTACATTTTGTTACAGAGAAAATCTCGTTTTCTCATAAAACTAAATGTGACATCTTTTATTGAAGTTTTTTATCTAGTTGAAAACTAGAAATTATTTTGGTTGCTCTGTTTAAACCAAGAGAAAGAATTCTCTCATGAATGGTGAATAAATAAAAATGGATACATTTCTGCCAGGTCACCTTCCAGTACAGGGAAGCAGGCCTAAATGCTTGTCCTTGGTAACTGCATACATGCTACAGCTTTGGATAGGCATTAAAAACGTCGAAAACAAATTTCCTTTCAACTGCACACTTTGCAGAATATTAATAGCATTTCTGTATTCCCAACAACGTTAGGAAAGATTCTTTTCAGTTAATACGGGGAACTGACTGACAAACCTAGGGTCTGTATCTTAGATCTGTATATCAGAAGAGAGCAGATAACTGACACACTTAATCCACTGGCTAAGATAAATCTTTATCTGCTGTGTGGAAAGCACAGCAGTAGTGCAGCGTAAATACCTCGGGATTGATTCATACTGCTGGCAGACGCGCACTGCTGATCAGTGCAAACTGGCTGGGATTTCTTCTCCAAGTTGTGGATAAACAGCAAGTATAGTGATCCGCCGCACCTGCTAACAGACCTAACGCTGCTATAGACCAGCAAAGGAGACATGGTATTGGTACGCTAAACATTTTTGCTATGTCATGCAAATTCATAATGGAACAGGTTCCTGATATTTAATGTTGTAACGTATAATACTAATATAAAAATCCACCCAGAAACACCCCGTTTTCCTAAATAATTCTGCCACCATATTTGCTGCCTTCTCTGTCTGGTGGTTTGAGGAATGTTAATATTTGTAACGCAAGTAGCTTCGATAGCAGCTTGTTTAGATAACGGAATTTAAACAAATGATTAGCATCTGAAGAATTAGCCTGATAAACTATATTCAATTCAATGTGGAATAATCAGCCAATGACCAGAATCAAATGTTTTTCAGTTGTTCGTTGGGTTCGGAAAATTGACTGTGCCAGTCATAGATAGCCAGACATAATCAAGCATTTTCTGCTATAATTAAATACATAGTCAAGTACTAGAAAACTTGAACAAGAATTCTGTCGTTTATAATTCTTGGGACAAAAAAAAAACAAAACAAAAAAAACAACAGGTTGAAAAAAACAAGTTAAACTCGGAATCTGCCAAGAAATTTGCAATCGGTGCATCTCTAGTTTGGCAGGATCACAACACAGAGTCTCAGAATGTTAGCATGTATATTCAGTTATGGTCATATAAACACCATGTGGCCTACTTATCATCTGGAAGAGCTTCGAATATCCCCCTAATTAGCGAATGGGAGCATAAACCATTTCTTTCAGGCAACAAACTGTTGCTTATAAAACAAATGTCAGGTCTGAACTGCTACCTCATGCACAGCCTGCTGCATCGTCTATTGTAACGTGCATTCAATTTAGCTCATTTATCTCCTTGTCTTAAAGTACAGAGCGAAGTCCCTCAGCACTGACAGCACTGTTAACATTTAGTGTTCCTTTGCATCTGTTCAACTGAAAAAAAAAACAAAACAAAATATTGCCGCACCGAGTAATTAGTTTGTTCTTTTTGTAAGTTAAATGACGTGCAAACTAATAATTAAGCATTAATAATATATATTAACATTAAGAGCGTGCGATAACGCGATATTTTGTCAATAATGATGAAATGATGCATTAGTTTGTGCCAAAATAACTTTTTAAAACTGTAGACCCAAGTTGTAGACTGCCAGAGTCTATCAAAATTTGTCATAATCTTCATAAATCATACATGATGATTTGTTCACAGACGATTCGGTTTTCTGTTTATTGCCATATCGGCGCATATAGGCTATTAACATGGCAGTAACAGAGACGTACACAATAGTAATCATAACATGAGATTAATTGTTTTATCTTTAGTCTCTCTAAAAAGTCTAAGATCTAACTGAGAGCTGTCCTTTTAAAAAGATCCATGCATATCTGCCCTGTGGACCATTCTGTACTGATAGCAGATCAATCAGCTATCAGAATGTGTACGACAGACGGTCATATTGCAGGACCATTGTTCTTGCCATTTTTTTCCCTGCAGAGGGATCTGAATGTTGGACAGGCATCACATTTTAATGTTTGCTTTGCTTATAACATAA
Organism: Parotocinclus haroldoi; assembly: GCA_034779995.1. Taxonomy (NCBI): domain Eukaryota; kingdom Metazoa; phylum Chordata; class Actinopteri; order Siluriformes; family Loricariidae; genus Parotocinclus; species Parotocinclus haroldoi. The sequence goes on from JAUZST010015115.1 coordinate 3,776, forward strand.
CTAATCAGCAGCAGTGGAGATCACAAAAATAAGGGGATATTTCAAAATGAATACCAAGAGGATCTGCAGAACTGCTGGACAATCTGATCCTGTTCATGCCCCATCACTGTGTTTTGTGGAAGTCTTGGGTGACCATACACCCTACTGAACAGTGTGGCCCATTTGAAAAAGTTTCTGTTCACCCCCATGAATATATATATATATATATAAATATAAAAGAACCAAGAACGCTCCATATTGGGATCTAACCCAGGACCTTCTTGCTGTGAGGTGGCTTTGCAAATCACAGAGTCACCCTCATTTTAACACCTGATGATCTGTTTGTGGACTGTAGCCTTCACCAATGTATCATTTTTGTTGCCCTCTATGCCACTATACCTGGGGAGCCAGCATTGGTGAGTGCTCATGACCCTTTGTCATGGAGTTCAACTTCCATTTCAAGTAGCTTTGTCATGATGGGTCATCTATTTCCATGTATTCAAATGCTTGGAGGCAAGATCTGGAATTTGCAAATGGTAAAATTGCTTAGTTAGTGGGCTGTCCTTAATAGCAACCAAGTCCCAACATAGTTAGCAGCTCCCCATCTTTTGAGCAACAGCTGTCTTTTGAAATCTCCATGGGAATGAGATTGAGCTAATTAAATCGACGTAGACCGCCGGGTTTGTATTTTGTATCCTGGAGCAGTTTTGTTCACTCATTTCTAACTTCATAATGCATATTTGGGTAGAACGCTGGCTTGGTTTGTGGTGCTGCTTGCTCACAGTGTGCATGTACTGGAGTCTATTCTACCTGGATACATGACGTAGTGAATACATACGTAGTGAAGTCTCATACCACATTTTGCAAATCGCCTCTCGCACGGCGCAGAGGACACACCCCTACCAAGCATCTAAATTCATTTTAGAAAAGCAAAGATTAAATTAACTTTAATGAAACATAATTATATATACATATACCTATATAAATAACTAATTCCATCAATCATCAGCCCAAGGCTATTCACGTGTACTTCAAGTTATTTTGGTGGTTCCAGAGACGCATGGTATTTTCCCCAGTTTACAAAAGTTTTCAGAAAGTAGCCAAGCAGCAGTGGTCTTTAAAATTATTATTACCACATGGATTAAAGGTTTTCAGTTCAGCTAAACAGGAACCACACTTAACAGCCAAAGAAAGCCCAAGAACGATTGACTGGAATCAGTTGCTGGGTCGGCGTGAAAATCTGTAGCCACATCAGCTCTTCACGGGCATTAAAAGCCCTGCTATTAAGTGTTCCAGAATGGATTAGCAAGGTTTTCTTGGTCTCTCATTCACACAGAAACGGGCACAACGACTGCGAACGCTTCTCAAATTCCACTATAAACAAAATATTTGCACAATAAACAGAATGACTCAGCTGGACCCAGCCGATAAGGGTAAAAGTGCAGCGAGTCCTAGTGAGGGACAGCTGGGTTGAGGAGCAACCAAGTAAAATGAAAATCGAGATGCACTAAGGGGGTGCTGAATCTGGAGGATGGTGGTATTTTTAGGGCATTCCTGACCCCTCGAGACTGGTTAGTCTAAAGGTAGACATTCCACTTACCTCCTTTCCCAAATGCGTCCTTAGCAAGTGGATTTCCATCTGCTGCACGCTTTATGTTACAAACAACACTAAATAAACATCAGGAAGGGAAACTACTAACCAAATGACCGCGGAAGACAAACTATCTGAACATACAAGGTCTTGCAAAAGCTAGGATTGTTGTGTGAATACGAGTCACTCGAGCTTAGTGGTTAACATTCCTCGTTCAACGTAATGCCAGACAGCCACTACTGGTTCCCAGAGTAAGTTCCTTAAAGTAAAACATGGCAATGGTTTCACATTCTACATCCAAAACATTTCATATCAAACGATTCCCAATTTTCGTTCGCATATACCAAAGCGTTCCACAACGTGTCATAATAAAGTGGTTGACAGACGCTTACTGGGTGCTGCTCATATTTCTGGAGTTGCCAGATCCCACAAGTTAAAATTTTACTAGGTCTATGGGAACAATCTCAAACAATTTCAAAGGTAGAGGGGTCTCTTTAGAATAAGCGGACCTGGCAACTGTGTTGCACTCTATCAGTTACGTTTGAGTGCATGTGCAGACTGGGAAATCTGACTGAAATCGTAGGAAGGGTACACCTCCTTTGAGAAATCCGATTACAAAGATAAATACCACTCTCTTTATCAGGTTGCTAGATCAGCATGAGCACAATATGTGACCATTTAAATAATAGGAGGATGATAGAACTGATGGTTAAGGGTCTTGATAAAATGCTCAAAAGCATTAAAAGGAACCATGGAGTCAATGGTCAAGGACTTAACACAAAACCGCAGCCTTATTGTTCCACTGATGCCGGTCTTGTGATCCTTCCCTCAGTCTAATTACTCTGCCGCAGTGGCTGCCACATTGGTACATGATTAGGCTCGCCTTCACGTAAATACTGTACGTCCTCACAGTCAGAAACGGGACAGTCCAAACAGCGGCATGGGAACAACAGCAACATGGCTGACATGCAGATAAGAGGACGTGCAGCATGTTCCTCATGAAAACAGCATGATTAGGAAGCAAACAGACACGCGATACCAGACTTTGTTAGCAGCTAGGGCTTCAACCACTTCCTACGCATTAACAATGGTGAATCAGGAACTGAACATGAGCCATATCTGCCTCATTTGCTCGTCGCGTTCATTCAGCGGGAACGAGAATACAACAGGTTCTTTTAGCATCGGCTTGTTTGCCCTCTGTTCTATTTGCACAGTGCTTTCCATGATGGGTCCTATTGACAGAGCTGCAGGGCCAGACCCTACCGAGTAACCCAACAGAATGAAATGCGCATCTACAAAGCAAATACAAACGTTTAAAGACTAATAAATATCTATGAAAAGCATCACAGTAGGAAAAATTAAACTGTTCTTGGGTTTTGGTCCCTCTGACGTACCATAGGCATAGCCAGGAATCCGACAGACACGACTACCAATTAACCAAATATGGAAATCAAATTTAGGAGGGGTGACATTCAAATCTAGTGTACTCAATTTATCATAAACCAAAAAGTTTACTACATACCATAATACATGTCATAAAGTAGTCTAGCTTAAGAATGCTTAACCCTGTACACACCCACAGCTTTTCCTCACTACAGCACAGTGCGGACTGTGAACCAGAGGCTAAAGGGTTCAATTACCAGCCCTGAAAACCAGTCACTGAATAGCTGGGCCATTTAATTCGATTGCTTGAATTGTAAAACTGTATTAGTTGCAAGTAGCTTTGGATCAGAGCGTTGGCTAAATGGCTATACACGCTCCGAATCTGAGAATCTGGAGTGCAATGAAAGCTGTCTGAAAAGCTGCTGACAAAAGCTGCTCAGTCCCTGGGTAAAGCTCTCCGTTTAACAGTCCATGCTCCTATCCTCATCTATGGCCATAAGCTTTGGGAAGTGACCAAAAGAAGCAACAATAAGAGAAGCTGTTGTTAATATCGGTTACAGGATAAGGTGTTCTCCAATCCAGGGAAGCCTCAGAACAGAGCTGCTAGTCTTTCTGATCGAGAGGAGCCGTGTGAGACGGTCTGGAAATCTGACAAGGAGGCCCTTACAAGGATGGAAACCCCAGAGCAGACCTAGGATCCACTGGGTGCGTTTGGGATTATATTTCATATTTGGATTGCGAACGTCCGGAGATCCCCCATGACGAGCCGAAATCTGTGGCTGGAGATGGAGACGCCGGTGTTCAGGTTTCTCAGCATGTTGGCACCATGACCCTTGCATTTTTAACAAACGCTCGTTTCCCACAACAACAACAACAAAAAAAAAACCCTGAAAACATTCCAAGGCATTTCTGCTTGACTGAGGGCCCTACGGTGGCAGTGTTGGGGTACGCCAGACTTTGTGGGCCATACTCCTGTACTTTAATAACTGTACCACTACAGACACTTACAGCAGAAGCGAAAAGATACTGGAAGCAACACCTGTTATTTTCATATAACAACAAGTTCTTTTCATAGCATATGAGACATATCACAACATGTTATTGCTGAGGTTTGACAAATGCCAGCAAGTCTGTTGTGCAAAAATAAGGTGTTGGGTAACAAAACAAGAGGGCCACAAATATGAATAATACGACTATAAATAGTAATAATAACCGGCAACAGCAACGCAGTACTGGAGAGTAATTTCACAATATCAGGTCGTAAATTCATCCAGCCCTTTTTTAAAGATAAGCATAGCCAATTCTGAAACAAAATCCTAGCAATTCTTACCATGATGTAGGTCTAAACCCGGAATGCCTTTAATACCAAAGTACCATGCTGAACGAAATTACAATGAAAGCAGAAGGAAGCCACATAACTTTAACCCGTGGTAACAAAGGTTATTGGAAAACAATGCATACTACATATATGTATGCACGTCCATCCATTTAAACTAAATTTCAAGTTAAAATCTCCTGACTAGCAAGCAAAAAAAATTCCAACACGAGGCCTTACGCGAAACTCAATGGTGATACTCAAGCTTAAACCCACAACAGTGAGCCATAGCAGGTCTATTTACATAAGCCAGTTTGCATCTCGATACCTCGGTAACTCACACGCCCTGTCTGGTTTCAAACACTGTGCTTATATGACTACACGTGCTACACTGTGCATTTTAGAATAAAAGTCCAGCTCATTCCCGTGCTGGCCTGCGTCTCTCAAATTTACAGGAGTATGCAAGGAGTCCTGATCTCAGGTATCAGGTGCAGGTTAAAGACGCCTCTTACCTGCAGCATGAACCGAACAGCCATAGTGCTTCTGTCTCATCCTGCTGCTTCACCGCTCAGCAATAATCCACATACATTAACTCCCAATGCTGAAAACCTGAGACGGAACACCTTCACCTGTGCAATGCAACATACCAAACAACTGGAAGCCACAAAAACAAGTTTGGTTCTGCCTACTGAGCTCCCTATCAGCCAATCAGGTCAAAGCTCTGTGCTGTGCACTGTAAGTTAATCTGGTGGACACCAGAGCCGCTTTCCCCACAGCATGAGGATTTACTCCTGACAATAACAGGCCTCGTACAGCAAGCGGCCTCTCTGGACCAGCATGAGCTTTACCATTGTCCCTCAATGCTTTAATGTCCCTCACTGCTTTAATCTCTATGAGTGCGTTGGTGCATTCAGATCAGACGCTGCTAGCCTCAAAGGACAGCAGAAACTGGAGGTAAATTAAAGCAATCGCCTCAAATCTCTGGAGCCTCATTGCTTGGTGGGCTATGGCAGCATTTGTAAGCTGTTTTAAAAGACTATAGAAGTGCATCTTTGTGCAGTTTACGCTCAAAGCCAGTGTTTAGAAATGACTTTCCTCTTCCACTGCGCTGAAATTACTGTAGAATTACTGTAAAATACAGGCATGCCGTATTTAACAACTGTTCACTTTACCGGCCTGGACACTGTGACCATAAACAGCTGCTCAACTTAATAGGCAAGCAACGACGTGGATCCGTGAGTAAAGAAGGGAGTTCAAGAGCAGAAGTCTGTAACTCGTGTGTGTGTGTGTGTGTGTGTGTGTGTGTGTGTGTGTGTGCGCATCTACATTCGTGCCATTCGGCAGACGGACATACCCGGGGAGACTTACAACTCGTAACTCATGGAATCTTTCAAGCCAAACATTGATTGAGGGCCTTGCTCAGAGACCCAAGAGTGGAAGCATGGAAGAGGTGGGATTTTCTTAAACGCTTGGCCACCACAGTCCCCATCTAATTTACCAGCTGTGCGTTTGGTTGCTTGTTAGCTCATATTAGGACTAGAGGCGGTTCAGACCCGGTCAATGTGTTCTTTGTGCAAAGTTATTTTGTGTACACGGCGCAAGTGTATGTGCCTGTCCTATTGCAGGTAGTACTCCTTTGTTTGTCCCCTCACTGCCTCTATATTCTCTCTAACCTATAGCTATGTCAGCTTGTTCACATTCACTTTCTCTGATTCATCAGGCTGCTCCATCAAGGCATTCCAGGCTTCCGTCAAACAAAAGTATCAGGATACTTTTGTTAGAGTTTTAACAGTAGCTTACTGTGTATTTATTAGTATAATTATTGTGAATTTCCATAAACAAAAAATGTCATGGCACTAAGGATGTTGTGCAGATGGTACAGTTCCACTCGTCTTTTAAGTGGTATCTTTGACGCATTCCTGTATCACTTAGACAGGGGTGTCTTGTGAAAATACCATTTATATTTACATAACATTAATCTAAAAATACTCTAGGACTAGATGACCATTTGGTCAATGCGCTCATTAAAAGGTGCACAGCTGTAATAAAAAGCTGGGCCTAAAAATGCTGTCAAAGTCAGATTTTGCCCTAACAGAATTGTCTTCAAGCAACTTTACAATTTCATAACATCTTTTTACATTACATTACATTTAGCAGACGCTTTTATCCAAAGCGACTTACAATAGTTAAGTACAAAATAATAATACGTTAAAGGTAAAATATCTTAGATAGGGCCTTAAGGAGGTCAAAGAGAAGTAGAGAAGAGAAAGAAAAAGATGAGGTTAGAAGTAGTTAGTA
>JAUZST010015116.1:0-10340 GCA_034779995.1 Parotocinclus haroldoi
TAAAGCCGTGAGTAACGCCCCCGAGGTCCGCAAACTGAGAATGTGTAAATGAGGGGGTTTGCCACGCCCCGCTCAATTGAAACTCGCTTAACCTTGTCCGAAAAAAAGTGTGCTAAGAAGCACGTTTGCTGTCGCTGTCACAGCGTAACTGTAGTTACGGATAGTAAAAGTGTAGTAAAAAGCACAGTCGGATGTAGTTTGAAGTTCCTGGTCGCCCTCTTAGTGTGCCCGCTCTTATTTAAGCTCTTATCTAAGTTAATGTTCTATCAGGGAATATTCTGGATCAAGAGACACATAGGTTGGCCAGGGGGATAAGTGGGACCGGCTGTGGCAGTGGTGTGAGCCTAGGTCTTCTCCAGCTGTCTTTGAGTTCCCATCCAGATGCAGTGACAGAAATGGTCATGTGCCAGGAAGCGAGGGGTTGATAGTCAAAGGAGACCTTGTAAGGGATCAGGCCTGTCGCGGAGGAAACCAGGGTGTTAGGGGCGTATACAATCCAAAACCTGATGAGAGGCTAGCAGAGACCCCTAAGGTTTTGCAAAACGGTTGCCAAACCTTGGTCTTGAACTGGGGACCCCTGTCAGAGATGACGTACAGGCAATTCTGTGTATCCTGAACAAAATGACTATATCTATTTATAAATACCTTACATACATGAGAGACAGCGGGTAACACCTACCTCACTGCTCACTGATTAGACTGTTTACACTTGGTGTAAATTTATTTACCCTTACATATGTATATGCAATACTTGTATATATCGTATATGTATTATTTTGTAAATCTTTGCCTACTATTGTCATCACTTAGTTTGTAATTATGTTTGCTTTTGGCATAGTTGTTGTTAATTAATTGTTATTATTATTATTATTGTTGTTGTTGTTGTTGTTGTTGTTATTATTATTATTTTGTTTGGCAACATTGTTTGCACTACATTTATTCCAATAATGCTTCTCTGAATCTTGAGTCTTGGAAAACAAAAAAAGTAGGATTTCTCACCTTTAGATGCTTGACTCAGCCACTATTACTAGGAATTGGGCACTTAGAGATAAAGAATAGATTTAGCATACAAAAATGTCAAGAGACACAATAATCAAACAGAACACATATTATTCCCTGGGTAAGACATTTAAATTTCATAAGCAATTTTGAGTACAGATTTAGATTCAATCAACAAGTATTTATTCAAATCACTCATGACAGTTTATACTGCTACAACTGTAATAAAAGATGAATCCCTAGATATACAATAGGAAGGCAGAAAAACTATAATATATATATATATATCTTTTTTAATTTTTTAAATTTTTATTTATTTATTTTTTTGGATGCTCATTCATGTGGATAGCTCAAACAATGTAAGTGATGCAAAATACAATAATAAGCCAGAGACATAAATCATTGTTCTTTAGTTAATCAATCTTTATGACTGGTAAGTGTTCCATATGAAGGTGGGAGTTGTGATCCATATTATTCTTTGGCTGTGTGAAAAGAGTAATGTGTCTAGCTTTTGGTGAAGACCAAGAAACTGTAATCTTTTTCACTTGTGGGTCTGTTATGAAAGTTCAAATTACAAAGAAAACTTAAAAGAGAAAGCAAAAATCTAGCGCTAATAAGAAGCAGTTGTTTGGTTATAGTATCTGGGCAGCAAGTTGGCTTGGTCGGAAGAACTATCACCTCAAAGCAAGAAAAGCCTGGGTCCGTTCTGTGTAGAGGTTGAATATCCTTCCTGTGTCCTTGAAGGTTTACTCTGGGTACTCCGGTTTCCTCCAAAAAGATGCACACAACATTGATTACGTTAAATTGACCCAAGCAAAATTTCTATATGTATGACTAGTCTCAATGTAACTTTGTATTCCTGTCACTAAAATGACTATTGGTGCGGATAGCAATGTTAAATAAATATCTGAAGAAAGCAAGTAAATTTTTAAGTTGTGAATAGAAGAAATGATGTATTCTTTTTTTAGTTTGATGAAAGTGTTAAATAAATACAACAAATTAAAGAGTAGTTTATGGGATTGGGGAACATGATGTCAAGTTTATTGGCTTATCTATTTTATACATTTTCTGTTTTATGGATGTGGATTTTGAATTGTGGTGCGTTTTACACAGGTGCTTTCAAATTTGTTTTCACTGCTGTTCTCCAATAGTTTATCAGCAGAGCTTCATTAACCCTAGCCCTCAATCACAAGCAAACAGCCAAGCACAGTCTCTCTGTTTCTTCTTTTTTGGGATCACTCTCAATATGCTGGTTTCCCACAGTTTGAAATCAGTGTTCAGCTTTGATCAGCAGTGATCAGCTTTGTGTCTGAATCCAGTGTCCATGCCATGTAAAATTAATAATGTGTTCCATTTTCAAGTGTTCCCTTCCACTCCACTTTGGTTCCCATAGATTCCTGCACCATGCTGTGCTGCACTGCACTGATAGCAGTCATGGCCGGTGAGCTCAAGAGTTTTAAAGTTCTCCAGATTGGATCTCACTTTGGGTGATTTAAGCTAAAATCGCCAGTAAACATGTACTCACATATTCATTGCATTTTACAAATACGTGCATCTATATCTAATTGAATAATTACTATTATTGTAATTACTATATTTAATATAACATTAAATTAAATGCAAATGAATACATATTATGGAAGGTACTTTCATAGGGTACCTCCCCAGGTTCTGCAATTTAATCTGTCCCCATGGTGTCTCATTACACATTGTAGTGAGAGTTTAGAGTAGTTTTGTGTATAGTATTACCTCTAGGTTGGATTCAAAATTAGGCATAGTTTGGGCATGTACCCATAGAGGTTGTTGGATTTTGGAGCTGGGACTGTAGATCCTGCACACTCAGGGGTTACCTATCCAACCGGTCCAATAAATGCTTGATTAGTGATAAATCTGACAACTGTGCAGGCCAAAAAGTGTTCTTGATACTCTTGGGAAGCCCATGCTGTGTGTGGGTAAGCATTGTTCATAATATGTGGAGACATGGTGACCTGCACATATCGATGAGCAGTTGATATGGCTCTCCAGATCATCAAACCAGCAGATGGGAAAGTATATTACTCCACAGCACTCGCAGGACTGGAGCATTCATCGCAAATGCTCAATAATTCACCCAAACTTTTGTTGGCTCCCTAACAGAACTAATATTTGGTAATAAAGATGCTAAAGTTCCATAGATGTCCAAGTAGGAAGTTTAAGATGCCAATGCAAACGAAAATAATGGTGACTGGCTGGCAACGACAGGACAAGTAATGAGCACTGTGACAATCTAACAATCCTAGGTTTCCTTCTGCTAAGCACCTGGAACTGGTCTGGGCAGACACAGGGGTGTGTTGAAAATGCTGTGAAGGTGCCACCTGTGTCTGGATGGTGGATCACAAAACTTTGAAAGCTACTCTGTCTTTGTTGGCAGATCAAGCAATCCAATCTACTGGCCAGAATGACTTAGATGGCGTGTGATTTGTCAAAATGATCATCCTGCTTCTCTTAGCCCAATAATATGGGCACACTGTAACTTTGTCAACTGGGCATAATGTTTTTGGGTGCATTAAAGAATCATGTCTAGTGGTCAACAATCTTTTACCAAGAGGTACACCACCAAACATAGAGAGCCTTGTTATAGGGGAGCATTGAAAACAATTTTACACCGTTTTGTGATAAGGCACTAAACCATGAGGAGGAAACAACTGCTTGTAGAGCTCAGAAACAGGAATGTTTTGAGGTAAACATCTGGATAAGGCTACAAATCTGCTGCACTGAAAGTTTCCAAAAGCACTGTGACCTGTAGTATAATCCTTAAATGGAAATGTGCTGTCCTCACAACGCATGGCTATGTAAAGCTAGACAGCTAGCAAATTAAATAAAAGAGTTGTCAACACAAGGCTTACTTTTCTTGCTTTTACTGAGCTTTTATAGATTTTTCCGTACCTGAAATATACAAAAGAAAACATAATGGTAGCTAGTACACGCATATTAATGCAATTGCCACTTGCATTTCAAACTATAAACCAAAATAATTCCACACATTCAAGTGCTTTCTGAAGACATTAATACTTACGAAGATTAAATTTACCCAAGGAACAAGCATGTAGGGCACATTTAGTGTTTGCATGACGTCAAAATTAGTTCAGAGACTGAGAGCGCCCTCCCTAGTCTGCTGCACGTACAAGATCATTGTGTTAAAGATTTCTCTCTAATTAGATTTCTAACCTGAATGTTTTAACAGATTTAAACATAAAAAAACTTTGACTAACTATGAATTTATTATGTATTACCTTATTTAATTATTTGCATAATCACACTTCCTGCTTGATATAATCACACCGTAACACTGAACATCAATACAACATTTCAAAGGAATTTGGTCATTTAGGATCAGATGACTCTTAAAGCAAAATAATAATCTTGGAAACTGGTCTAAGGAACACTTTAACAGTCCCATCTTGTACAATCTGCATATCCACTTTGCTGACCTTCTTGTCACTGCTATGGAAAGTTTTTACTATTAGTCTCATGGGCTATTTGTTCCTGCTGACTTGGAAATCCTTTAACAGGAGTACATCTACTTTTTTGACATTTTGTCTGGTTTTAGTCGATTTTGGGTGGTTTAATAAGGTGGACAAATATTCTCCTTTCCACCTTTAAAAAAAGGTGTTGGCGAGGTGTTGACCGTTTCCACTGTTTCCAAGCAACGGCCCTGATGAAAAGTTCCCAGATGAAGCAGAAACAACACTCATTTTTTGTGTTAGTAGCATTGCCGTTGTGAGTACTATGAAGTCAAAGGTCAAGGGTAGATATGGGTACAAGAGCCTTGCATTAATAATTGCCATCACCTTAGACATAAAGGTGCTAAAGACTTCATGAGTGAGATGTGCTGCTCAGTATGTGACAGCATTGCATCTAGAATGCACCTGGCGACCCCTATGAGGTGTTCCCATGAGCCTCCCATGTGAGAGGGGTGAGGGGGGTTGAGTGTCGTGTGTAGTGTGACACGTTGTTCTGTATGTAACCTAGCACAATTCTACTATCAGTGCAAAACTTTGCATGGTCTACTTTAATGTCCATCTCATCTCTAATTTCTACAGACTTGGTACTGTGTGTGCGGGGCGGAGTGCAAGTTTAGACTTTCCATTACTAACCCAATGTGACACTGTCCTTCACTATCAACTGTACGCAGGTAAGCTACTATTTCTATTTCTACAATGGAGGCATCAGAGTAAATGCACAGCTCTTTTAATTTCACTATGCTTAGAATACCCATGCTGTAGCTCCCTGGTATTTGAATGTTCTCAAGGGCTTGTAAGGAGTTTTTTTTTCCATTAGAGCCATATCTTGTGTTGTTTAGGGGGTAGTGGCGTGTCTCAATCTCTTTTATCTGATAGCTCACTGAGTATTGCTTTGCCCTGCATTATGACAGGAGCGACCAAGCCCAAAGGGTCATAGAGGCTATTGACTGTTGACAATAGTCCCCTGCGTGTAAATGGTTTAGTCTCGTTTGATACACGGTAAGTAAAGCTGTCAGGTTGTAGGGTCCAACAGAGTCCCAAGCTTCTCTGATCTGGGAGTGGATCTAGGCTAGACTCTTAGCTGTAGATTAGACTTTGCCAACATGTCTTGGGTAGGTCAGTTGCTTCCTCTGGCATGGCAACTGAAGTGAGCCATCAACCTAAAACTAATGCTCAACAAACTATCTTACATCAGAGACGTGTTCTCATTCATCATTGTGCTGCATGTCTCATGCAGTAAATGGCAACAGCGGGTGACGGGTTGAACTCAGCTATGGTTTTTGTAATGTCATACAACACTCTTTATCTACTGACAAGGGCAGAGCTGGCTTGGCTTGATTATGAACTAAATTTAATGATCTTTCATTTCTGATTGCTTCTCTAAAGTATTTTGCAGTAAGGAGAGACATATTAAGACTTGCTCACTATTGTTTGGTAGCACTTTTCTCAGATAACTAAAGGGTAACGGTGCAACCCAACATAGCTTGGTTCTGAACAGCCTCATTGTCCATTATCTTCATTAATGTTTTGCCGTCAATAGAGAGCGCTTGCTTGTTATCACACTCAGATCTAACAAACACTGATTTCCCTAGATTGTTTGTGTCCTGGGCAGTGTCTATAGAGGTCCTATAATCCTCTTTAATGTGAATTGTGTTTGGGCAAGGCTCAAAGTAGGATGTGCTGCCATTATGTAAGGTGTGTGTTTGTAAACATTTCCCTCCCCCACAATAACTTAACCTAGGTCTAGTTTCTGAGCGTAAGGCGAATTATTTGGCCCATTAATTTGCTCGTGTACCTTGTGGACTCTGAAGATGTCGACGGGATTAATTTTGTCAACAACTGGGAGCAGCTTTCTCCTTTTTGCCTGCTGGATCTGCTTTCACCAAACTGATCTTTGAACATGAGCATGGGCTATCATTTTGGTCACATACCTCTGTGCACTTTAATTTAGCCTGAAGGTGAGCTCCCAGTTTGATCTTCACTGTCATTGTATGCTGGTGAGGTGTTCTTGGGAGTGGGAACAAGACCAGGATGCAATGCTGATAACTGCTTTGTCATACTCGATACGCTTAACTACTGCCTTACATTCTTGCGCAACATGCCGGAAAGACAGCACCTGTAGCAGATGCCTTGCTCTTTCAGATAGGTTTTCTTTCTTTAACTGGTTTGTTTCTACACTGGCGATCTGGTTCCTCAATCTTCTTTGGACTAAAACTTCTTTGGTTAGGTTCTGCTGTAATGTCCATTTTGTGTTCTGACATGGCATTTTTTACAATTATGTGGTCTTAACTTTTCTGTGTGAGAAGGGACATGACAGTTGAGTTTGTACATAGCAAAGGTTAGGTCATATCTCAGTTTCACTTGCTGGACAAATTGCATGAACACTGAGAAAGGAGGATGTATGCATTTAACCTGTTCAGATGACTTTGGACCTAACCACTTTGTTAACAAATCTAACTCCTCTCTGGGAGGTTGTCTTTGTACTAATGAATGAGGTTTTCAATGTCCAATAATGTTCAGGTTTATCATCGAATTGCAGAAGACCTGTGCTTACTAGTTCTTTGTGGATGACATATTTTGCAAAATCTTCTGCATTGTCTGGTTTTGGCATGTAGTCGTTTGGAAGATTGATAGTTTCAATTGGAATATTGGGTAGTTAGGTCTTTGTTAGTTCACTGTTGGCTGTCGTTTTAGACCTGTTTACCAATGGTGGGTTTTATTGAATTTTGGCTATAACAAAATTGCTTATTTGTGCCTTGTACATCTATTTCATTGTCATTTTTTCCAGGAGGCTGTACTACATTTTGCTGAGTGTCTTGGAAGAGTAACTCACATTGCTGTTGAACATATTTGCTAGTACACTGCACTGTACTAATGGGCTCAGCTTTCACACACCAATATTTGTAGGGCTCCCTGTTTGGCACTGAAGGACATGTAGCTGTGCTTCAAGTTCAGCTCTTTGTGTTATCATGGCGGCTTCTTTCTCAGCGTAGGCCAGTTGAACTCATGCTGCTTGAGCTTGGCATTGGCCCCTGCAGCTGCAGAACATGTAGATGAAGAGAATGTCAGTTGAGACCATCTTGACGTTGCTCTAGATACATGTGACCTAGTGTCAAATGGTTGTGACTGTAGCTGTGTTTTATCTGGCTGAGGTGAAAGGTTTGGGTGTCGTTCACCACCGCCTGCTTCATATAACTGTTCAGCAGCATAGTGTTTGAGATACTATTTCCCTGAGCGTAGACTCATGTTGCTTATTGTAGTACTGTATGCTTAAAATAGTTGAATAGTTGTCTTTTTACTGTGCTGTCTTGATGACGTGACTACGTGAAGCTAGAAAGCCAGCAAACGAAATAAGAGTTCTACACACAAGGTTTACTTTTCTTACTTTTACTGAAGAGCTTTTATAGATTTTTCCATAACAGAAATATACAGTAAAAAACTTAATGGTAGCTAATATATACATATTGGTGGTACACTTCACAAATTACTATAACTTAGGCACATGTGCATTTCACACTATAAACCAAAATAAATCCACACGTCCGAGTGCTTTCTGAACACATCAATGCTTACAAAGACGAAAGTTTCCCAAGGAAAAAGTATGTAGGGCACATTTAGCGTGTGCCTGAGCCATTTTCTCCCTTATTTCTCACTAAGCACTTGTTTTGCATTACTGGATAAATGGCATCAAAATTAGTTCAGAGACTGAGAGCACCCTGCCTAATCTGCTGCACGTACAACATCATTGTGTTAAAGCTGTGTGACAGTTATTAACAGGTATTAACAGGTATTAACAGGTATTAACAGTTTTTAACATAAACATAGTTTTACCAACTATGAATATATTTATTAACTTATTTATCTAATTATTTGCATTATGAACTGATTGTCTATCAAAAAGGCATTACAGAAAGAAAATATTAGTGCTCTGCAGTTGAATGTTTAATTGGGCATGTGTGAATTCCACAGTAATGTTTAGTTGACCCTGGTTCATAAAAACTGTATGACTGTACTTTGACTGGTCATGCTTCCATACTGGACTTACATTTGCAGGAGCTAGCTAGGATCTTAATTGATCAGTCCAAAGCATTTACAGAGGTGAAAGTGGTGAAAATTAATTTGAAAATTTGCAATTGAAATATTTGTATATAATGCTCATAGCAGCGTGAGAGCAGAGTAGTTGAACATAGTAGTTGAGCACCAAAGAGTATCAGAAACCTGGAAACTCATAGAAATTTCAAAGGATCAGACACACTGATTTAAAAAATACTCCATAAGTTTTAATGACCCAGCTACCACTGCTGTTTTCCCACTGCTATGATGCATGCACAGCCCAGATGGAGCACTCATGTGTTCCACTGTTGATCCCTTGTCCATGCACACACAGCAAGTAGACATAGACATGCTTGGTCTCTTTCCACAAATGGTAAAGGAATATGATTTTTTGGCTATTTAAATAAAGGCCTTGAAGCATAGATAGGTCTTGAGCTATAGCAGTGCAGTAACACAGTACAGTTGAGTAGCTCCTGGAACTCTTCTTCTACACATTTGGGCCTGAAGAGCTCCACAGTGACAAATGATGTCGTTTTGAGGGCAGGTCATGGTAGAGATGTGTTATGTATGAGAGATCAGAATGTGTGAACCACATTTCTCTATCTCCAACGAGATACCACCAGCCGGCTCAAAGCTTGGTTTATTCACATATCTGTCAAAGTTGTGTAGAATGCAACAGTGTGAGCCTGTTATAACATTTAAATGTGCACTAGCATTCTATGTAAAATTTATATTGAAGTGTATCTTCACAGAAATGCTTGTCACATTGCATTCCAAATCTTGTGAAAGCCATCTGTTTGATAAAAATGACCAGTATATGGAATGGTTTTTTACTGTTTTCATTTTGCTTTTTAACACACAATGTTGCTGCACCATTCAATCGTAGTGCAGCCTTTTCAATACTGAAGGATAACTGCACTGCACAAATACACAAAGTGTTTCTTCTGAATTAAACCATTGGTTAATATTTTCCAAAAGATATTCTATGTAGGCCATGGAGTTTTAAAAACATTGGTTAATGAAATTATAGAAGTAATTTGCCTAGGAGTTACAAGGAGTGTTGTGTGTCTTGAAGCACTTTTGTAAGTCGCTCTGGATAAGGCCATCTGTTAAATACTGTAAATGTATTAAAATTATGTAAGTTTTTGTTTCAGTTGTCACAGTGTTTGGTGCCTATTATAGATGCAAGATGGGATTAGCTTTACAGACATAGGTCGTTTGAGGTGTTGCAGATGAGGAAATGAAGATTTAAAAGTCCCTATAAATTATAGAAAGATTGGTATATCTACATAGTTAATACAGTATATTTATATAATACAGTTTATATTAATACAGTTAAAATGTAGTTAGTAGTCAGTGTTCTAGGTGGACATGACAATCTCTGCAGCCAAGCCACAACAGTATATTATATACTATTTGTCTAAAATTTCTAGCCATTACTGCTTTTTTCCCCAATCAGGCACCGTGATGTGTTTAAATGGAAACATGAAGCACAGTAATATTGGTATAACAGGAAAATTGACTGTAGCTTTGGTGTTTAAAACGGAAACTGCGTATTCCCAGCAATACATCATAATTCATCTGAGCAGTGCCCAGGGTGCATGCTCTTTCAGTAAACAGACTTGCACTTGACTGAGGCGTGCCTTTCCATTGCTTACAGAACCAAACCTTTATGAGCTGCTATTATAGGCTGTTATGACATGAAGAAAATGACCGTTCACTTGCCACATTCATAAACCACACACACACACACACACACACACACACACACACACACACTATATA
>JAUZST010015117.1:0-10340 GCA_034779995.1 Parotocinclus haroldoi
TTGATCAAGGGCCCAACACTGGCTGCTTGGCAATACCCATACTGGAACCCGTACTAAACCTTCTGTTCAGTGGCCCATTCCAGTTCTGTCTCTGCCATTCCACAACAGTAGATATTAACAAAGTAAAGAAGGCATTGGTTTATTTTAGTGCGGGCGCAGACTGTAGGTCTGGAACCTGTCAGGGAAACATGGTGCAGAAGGCAGGACGTTGGATCAAGTCAGCCGATCTACAGGCTAAGAAAGCATTACAGGGCAGTGAATCAGTTCATACTTTCCCTTTTTCATTCTTTTCCCTTCGAACATGAGCTCTTCTTCCAACTCTTCTTCGACCTTCTTGCCATAAACTATTATTAGGTTCATTAAAATGTCTCAGTGCAACAGTATCAGATTTAGGATGATCAGATACGGGCTTAAAATAGGCACTTAATCGCAAAATGGTGGTGCGATGAAAATTCAACCGGCTCCTTCATCCTCCAATCCGGTAGATGGTGGCAAAAATCAGTACAGAGAACGACTCGGGAGTCAATTGTAGAGTCGACTCTGAGTTTGATTCCGAAGGGCTTTGAGTCTAAACTGTTACACGCTGAACTGTAAATCGAGGTTAATAAGTAAAGTATGCAATGTGGTAGTTTTATGTGCAATTTATATTGTTATGGTTGACAGTACGAATGGAAAACCCTGACCTCTTTCGTGTATTTAATTGTCCGTCTGTCTATCCTCTGTTTATAACCGTGATAAAAAAGAGCTTGCTCGTTTTCAGTTTAATGACATTGTACTTCGTGTTTCTCGCAAAGGCGACATTAAGCATTTAGTGATTTAAAATCTAACCCAAATATGCAGTTCGTTTCCAAAAGCGGAATCACTCCCATTCCCAGCGCATAGATTCGAAGAATCGACTCTTAGAGTCGACTCCCGAGATATGGCGAGTTATCTTAGCCATGTTTACAGGCTCAAACGTGAACAGTAATGGATCTAGCTAAGCTTCTTCGTGATGTGCGTATTACCACCGAGGAACCCAAGCCGGAGAATATGAATCTTATTTCTGTTCTTTCTAAAATACGGACACATTTGGAGGTGGGCGATTCAGATAAGCAGGAGGTCCTGAACGGCACTGCTGAAGTGTTTAAGAGTGGCTCTGCACGCTGCTTGTTTCCGGAGTTCAGTTCAGACTTATCGGGCGCATATGTGGATCTGATAAGCTGCTGTATTAAACACGCCGATTTACCAGTGTGTGACTCGGACGGCGGGACTCTACCGTCCAGCAGCTATAAAGACATCCCCGAGAGAGCGAGGGCTGTGGGTGAAGCTCTTCTGGCCTTCACTGATCAGCTGGGAGATGCTGTGAAGTCTGGAGACTCCACATCTGCAACGTGCGCCAAGTCTCTCGTAAGGACGGTGGCGCCCAGGCTGGGTATCTTCTCCCTGACGCACTTACAGGATCAACCCTGGACTGATGGAGCCTCCAGAAAGTGTGCCTTAAAGCTCCTCAGCTCCGTCGTGACATGCACCCGGAGTGAATCAGTGCAGGAGATGCTGTGTGGAGGCATGTTGAACTCCATTCTGGACCTTCTGCAACCTGAACTGACAAAGTGAGAGGTTTATCCGGTTATAACCCGCATTAATGGTCCCATTTTAACAGAACCTTTAAAAAGAATCCATGTGTTTGTCGGAATACTTTCTTAGTCTTTTCTTAAACTTTGTTGATCCCTGGACATTCTGGTCCCATAGTCCAGTCACCTTCCTGTAATTATATCCTTTTTATGTTAGTTATATAGTCGTCTTTGTCTTTACGTTTACATTTGAGTCATTTAGCATTTAGATCAAGGTCCCAACAGAGGGCAGAGGTGGGATTTGAACCCTTGAGCCCCATAGCCCAGTATCTTAACCTGTAGGCTACCACATGGGTTCCGAGACGTTGCGAGCGTTCCTTTGAGTTTCTGCTCATACACTGATACCCGACCTGACCAGAAGTCGTGGCCGAGACTTGAACCAATGTCCCCATGGTGGCGAATGAGACCGGTTATTAACTTATAATTTTTAACTTATATAGGAACTCTGATTTAAGGAACTCTGACTCTGTTTCACTTTTTAAGTCGGGTCTTAAAACGTATCTTTTTAGATCTGCCTATAACCCATGATTGTAAATGCTGTCTTCCGGTTTTATTGTTTTATTACTATTTTGTCTTATTTTATTCCATGGAAGGTGACCTTGAGTGTCAGAAAGGCGCCATCAAATAAAATGTATTATTATTATTATTATTACAGTGATACCCTAGAACTCGTTTTAAAACAGAATTAGGGGATTCCCATATGATATGGCATCACCTGTGTAATGAAGTACCTCTGTTTCAGAGAGAACTGGAAGCGTAACGAGGCTCTGAAACACGTCTTCTCGTGGCTGCTGGTGCAGGTCAGCCGTCCTCACTTAACCGACTACTTGGAGAAGGTTTTCCCTCCAGCTCTGCTCATCTCTGACGATTACAGGACCGAGAATAAAGTGCTCGGAGTGCACTGCTTACATCACATCGTCCTTAATGTGGTAAGCCATGACCAGTTCATTGCCTAGCTTCCATTTCACTCAGCATTATTTCTTCCCCAGTTTCTTTACTGGCGTTAGGGAACGTCCCGTGGGGTCTGGGAAGGGGCATGTTTCACCTCTTTGTGTCCACCTTAAAGAGCTTTTCACTAGGGCTGGCTCGATACCATTTTTAATGCCCGATACCGATACTGATATTGCAAACTTGAATATCAGACGACCTCTTGAAACGCCGGCGTTGCATATGCTGGACTTGATATGCTAGTTTACTTTTGTCGTCCTTGAGCTTAAAATAACTCCACACAGCTGACATGACGAGCAGTTTTAACTCGAGTTCCAGCTATCGCTCACGTCACACGTCTCTGTTTACGGCGTGTCGTCCAAATTGTAGTAAAGCGTAAAGGTGAAAGAGGAAAGATATCGGATCCAACTGTTATTTCCCTATCCGATCTTTGATCCAGTGATTTTACCACATATCGGGCCGATACCGATACAGAATATCGGATCGGTACAGCCCCACTTTTCACACATTGTGATTCTTACGGCCGAAAAAAGGAAATGTACTTCAGCGCCGTCCTTCGCCCCGAGTTCGGAAGTAACATACTGGGAAGCTGCGTAAAGCTTTTAATCAGCGCTCCAGGATGACCAATCAGAGCTCGGTTGTCAGGCAGAACGGCTCATCCTGCTGACGATGTGAAAAAGACACAGCGAAAAACTCTAACATGCTAAGAGAAGGGCAGTGAAAGAAAGCGAAAGCGGTCAGGGAGTCTCCACAGCGTGCAGACAAAAAAGGACAACGTTACGTACGTTGGATATGCGTTATTTTATTTTAATATTAGTAGTCACAATGTTTGGTGCATTCCTATTTATTACCGCTGCTTTCGGTGCGCACGTAATCAAGTCAAGCCAAGTTTATTGTCAATAAAATATACAACATATATCAACCTGTCCGAACATACAATACCACAAGGGGGGAAGGGGGCGGGGTTATGGGTGTTGAGACAAGACAAGAAGACGTACCTGAGGAAAACTAGATTGGAAATGGGAAAAATAAAACCCCTCCGAGGAGTACAGTACGTACTCATAATGACATTTGACGAAAGACAAGCCAAGGGGGAGGGGGAAAGGGGTTGAGAGGAAAAAAACAGCAACGACGAGCGGCCATTCGGTCTATAGCAGCGCCCTAGAGCGCTCACACAGACCCGTCACGATGCGACTGGGGGGGACAAGCAGAAAATGGAAGGCGTGTTCATAGGTTGGGAGAGAGGGGGAGCCCAAGAGCCGCTTGCCCGAAAGCACCAGTCCGTGTCCATAGCACAGTGGGGAAAACTTCCAGACAGGCCACGCCGAAAACCAGATAAGATGCCTGTTTCGGCTCGAGTGATCTCAGCTTTTACACCGCAGGAATGTATCTGTATGGGTGATGTACGTGTTTCACATTTCCTCCAGCCAGCTGCTGATCTGAGGCAGTTCAACCGAGCTCAGGTTCTGTACGACGCTCTCTTCAATCACCTCTACACACCTGAAGCGCCGCTCATACAGGTAAAGCAACGGAAACACAGCCCTTTATTTTATATCGAACAGATTAAAGCTCAAGTTTCATCCATCCATCCATTCATTACCTTTCGCTCAATCCACACGGGGTCGCGGGCCAGCCGGTGCTCACCCAGGCAACCCTAGACGGGGCGCCCATCCATCATAGGACACACAAACACACACACACCGTGTGCGCTGTTTAAGGACCGCGTTATGTTCTGAGAAACAGGTCGTTGACTGAAATGGTCGTTACCTTAGTCACTGCCATGTAAATAGGAAGGGTAGAGGGTAGGGAAGTTTAGTCCATTTGTACTCTCACGTGGAGGTTTAAGCGTTCTTCTTATTTGTCTTGCAGGTGGTTCTGCCCTGTCTCGTAGATTTACTCTCAGTGCTCGAGAAGCCCCCGGTCCACACGGCGGGCCCCAGGAAAGTGAGCCGCTTTGACAGCGTGCTGCGCCTCGTGTTAACACACATGGAGATGGAGCACAAACTGGCCCTGCGTCGCATCTACGCCGCTAACCTGCTGCTGTTTGTCCAGACGTCGGTTCGCGTGGCTGTACTTTATGATTCGGGGGGTTCAAATGAAGCAGCCTCTGGGTTATTAATTACCGAACGTTCTCTTGCCTCCAGGATGGGAGTTGGAATCGCTCGGCATCTGAAGAGGCTGGAGAGAGTGATCGTGGGATATCTGGAAATTTCGGACGGACCGGAGGAGGAAGCCAGACTGGGCCTTCTGGAGGTCCTGGAGAGGACGATCCAGTGCGCCTGGCCAAGGTTAATATCCCTGCTACCCTGAAGCTTTGATGGAAGCTTTTTGCCGTGGTGCCAATGTGAGTCCTTTTCCAAATGACGCGGGAAAACGTGTACCTGCGAGTAGGGGTGGAACGATACGACCTGCTCCCGATTCGATTCACAGTAACTGAATACTGGTTTTCTTTATTGTTAATGTCTAAACAACACGCCGTTTCTTGTAGTATTGAACCAAATCAGTCACTACAGAGATTTAGAATTGTAAATAAAATGCTCTAATGTGGCATCATTGTACATTTACTACACCATGGAACCTCGGATTTCGTTTGCCCTGGTTACCGTAAAATTTTGTCCCGCGCGCCCACGTGGCGCCACCCAAATGTTCGTCCCTCACCCACTGTAGCGGCCAGTAATGTGTGTGCTGTCTCTTTAAGAGGCTCTCAAACAGCATTGCTGCACTGTGTGGTAACAGAGAGCGCTGCGCTGAACTAGATAAGACGGGATTACTGCATCCAGCTCATTTAATTTAACAGTTTTTTTTTTATTCCTGCAAGTAAAACCTCAGAGCTTTGGTTCTTAAGTTTATGGTTGAACATCTAGAAAACCTCCATTTTATTACGGTCGCTGTGGTAAATAAGTAGTGAAGTGTCCGATAAATGTGAGTACGAGTCTCCGTCCGTTCCACATGCTCATATTTGACCTGCTAAAGCTGTCTGGGTTACAGTGGAAACCTATAGAGGGGACGACCCTAAACGTTACACCGTTCTTACATTGTTTCTCGTTTCCGTAGTTTTTTTTTTAATGCTCGTTTATTGAGCGCGAGCGCTAAATGCAAGCGAGTGATTACTGCGGAACTGTGTTTATTTGTATTTCTCATTGTTTTCTGTACGTACAACTATGGCTATTCTACATAAAATGTATTTTTCTTCATATTTTGGAATTTGGAATCCGTTCTGAAACGGATCAATTGGATTTCCATTATTTCTAATGGGAACTATGGCTTCAGCTTATCGTTTGTTACGATTATCGTCAGGCACTTCGGACCGGATTAGTGACGAAAAACGAGGTTCCACTGTAAGTAAGAATGTGTAAAAAAAAATGTTTACAAAAGGGAGATTTAGTCTTCGGCAAGTAACAGAAATGAACTCGTTTTAAATGCATAAAAAAAAAAAAAATGCAATTGCACCAGACGATGTAAGAATGGGTTGGTCCGGTGGAAACAAGTGAAGCCGTTTCTGTGCGTTTCCAGGATGCAGTGCAGGGTGGATCCACTGGCTAAGAGTTTGCTGAGGTTTCTGGTCGACGTTTCTTCTGACCCTCTGGATCCCGAGCTGAAGGAAGAGCTGATGAGTCGAGCTTCACGCTGCCTGCTGCTGCTAGATGTCTGCTCACAGAACAGGCTGAGGGTACAGTTCTTTCAGTGATGCGAGGAACCGCTGATAACGAGGCATGATGGAACCACGTTGTCTTTTTGTATGCTTTCGAATTCGGACCCGACCGTCCGAATGTCGCAGAAGTACCGTGGCCTCGGTTGCCTGTTCTTAGTTGATGCTGCTCTTAGAGGGGTGTGGTCTTCTTCTGCTGTAGCCCTTCTGCTTCAAGGGTCGATACGCTATGCGCTTACAAATGCTCTTCTGTGTACCTGGGTGGTAACGAGTTATTATTTTAATGATCGTTACCTTTGTATCAGCTCGAATCTGTCTGCCCATTCTCCTCGTACATCCAACAAGGCATTCTCACCCAGAGCACTGCCCTCACTGGATCTCTATTTCTCACCATTCTCTGTATGACCTACAGATGGCGCTGTGGGTGAAAACCCCAGTAGATCAGCAGCGTGATTCGCATGAACAACCGTGCCTCGTTCAAAATCACCTGAATCACATATATGTGCATATGCGCATTGATTGGCTGATCAAATATTTGTGTTAACGAGCATACGAACAGGTGTACCTAATGAAGTGGCCTCGTAAACACCCGAGGTGGAAATACAGTCGAATCCGGTTAATGGGAGCAGCCGCTTATTGGGACCGAATCTTAAACTACAGAAACAAATCCTATTATATACGTTTAATTTTATTCGCTTATTTGGACCAAAATTCTGTTTAATCGGACCAAAGAAGGTGAGAATAAGAAAAAGAAGCCACAAGTCGCCATTTAGAGCGGATACAAAGCGGGTCAGAGAGATATGGGAGGATTTTTGGGATCCCCGGGAGAATTGATGCTTTTATGCTTTTGTGTTGACAAGAGCAAAACCAGCGGGAGGTGACCACGCCCACTACTTTCTTTATTTTGTTCAAGCAGTCCGTCAAGAAAAGGTATCAGATCCCACTGGATAAGTTCTTCAAACGTTGACTGGAATTGAGTAAGAACTGGTTTTTTACAGTATTATTACTTTGCATGCTGAGTATCTATACATTGTGTTGGAGATCGTTTATAAAAACTTTCAAATTTCAAATTTATTTTTCAATGAACATAGTAAGCAACAATAGTTCTTGTTTGTACGTTCACTATACGTGTAAATCGTACAATAAAGAATCGACTGAAGATTACTGGAATCGACTGTATATGCGTGTGTGTGTGTGTGTGTGTGTATATATTATATATAAAATATATAATATTAGTCAATATCAGTACACTACATAGCCCATGTAACAACGCCAAGCATGATAAATAACAAATGTTCACGTAGCATGCAATTTAACAGAATGTATTATGCATGTTAAACAATAAATATATGCAGAATAACATTTCCCTGAATTAAGCCTACAAAACCCTCAAATGTATCTATGTACAGTAACATTCTAGAGACAGTCAATGCAAAATGTTTTAAAATGGTGCTTACATTTTTGTGGTTGACACACTTCATGAGCACCAGCTCTCTGTATGCCCGCTTGGCATGGGTTTGGTTCTGGAAGGGACGACTGAGTTTCTTAATCGCAACATTTCTTTCCAAGATGTGGTCATATGCTGAGCTAAAATTAAAGAACAACACACATTGGACCACTTCTGGAGACATGTTGTCCTAGAGATTTCAACTCCCGTAATAAATGTGCAATTCTCACTTACCAGACAATACCCTGAGCTCCAGAGCCGATGGGTCTCAAATTTTGATAGCGTTTCAAAACTGTGAATGTGGAATCACCAACATCTATACTGTAATACTCTTTCTCACGCTTATTCCTGTTCATGGTGATATGGGTGATAATTTGATGCTGGGCATTAACATAGGAGTCAAAACAGCGTATCTGGAAGAGAAAATGAGACAACTCCATCAGCTCTTATCAAATCAATAAAACATGGGTAAATTAATCAACCAATCCATCCATCCGTTATCTTCCGCTTAATCCACACAGGGTAACCCGCAAGGGCAGGAACAACCCCAGACAGGGCGCCAATCCATCGTAGGGAACATGTACACAGTTACGTGCACAGTCTAAGGGCCACTTTAGAGATACAAATTAACCTAACACAGATGTCTTTGGACTGTGGGACAACCTTCTTTCTGTGGGGCAGTGGTGCTACCCACCGAGCCACCCTTATCAGCTTTATCTTCATATATTACATGGATATTGTGAATATTGCAGTATAACCTAACGTTCTCTGTTTTTTTTTCTTTACAGACTAGACAACTATTGTAGTGGTCGAAATTAATGACAAAATACCATATGTAGCATTAAGTTATAAAAAAGTTATATTAGAAATAAAAAACATATTAGAAATTACCTGAGACAAAAAGACACTGTGGGAAAATTGCATCCTGCACAGTAAATATTTTAAGTGCCATGATACACCCTATTCAAACTAAACCCTTTTGGCCCGTCTCCAAACGCACAGTTATTGACAATAAAACGAGAGATTTGGAACACTACTGAAGCAACACTTATGCCATGCTAATTCTTTATTTCATTCTTTAAGGTATAGTGTTCACTGCACTTTTAGTTCAATTACAGACTGTCCTCCTCCTGTTTCTCTTCACACTTCAATAGTTCCTGTTTACTCTGTCCTCTAATGATCAAGGTCGCCACATGACCACCACAGATCAGGTGCTGTTTGGAGGATGGATCATTTTGAGTGCTGCAGTGTCACTGATATGGGGGTTCCATGTTGTGCTGGTATGAGTGAATCAGACACGGCAGTGCTGCTGGAGTTTTTAAACACATCAGCTAAAATGTCCAGCCTACAGCATCCTTGTAGGTAGAATCCTTTGAGCACTGATAAGGCATTAGCAGTTATTTAACTTAAACTGTGCAACAACAGCAAGAAAGAGAATGTTTCTAATAATACAGACAGTGAGTGAACAGCATCATTTCTGTGTCTGATCCAATTGTATGAGCTCAACATACACAGCCATATCCACGAGCAAATCAGTGTCACTGCAGTGTTAGGAACGATCCACCATTAATATAGTATCTAAGGTTCCTGACATTTAAAAAAACAGAGTAAAAGACTAACAAAACTTTTTTTTTTGTAATTCATCAAAAAAGCGTCATGTTCACAGGCCGTGGCTTGGGAACTAGTCAAACAGGCTTATGTTTAGGCCTGGGCAGAGGGCCGATTTGAAAACTATAGAGAATAGGTGGTCTCCCATTAACTGGGAAACATTTTTTCATTATTTGTTCAATTGTCTAAAGCCATTACCATTGAACGGAACAACACGCACTCGTCTTTCTGTAAAAAAAAAAAAGTGTCTTCACATTTTGCCACCAAGACATTTGTTTAATTTGGTGGTTTAGTTAACGACGCTATTAAAAGACACAAGGTTATGCTGATACACAAGCTAACTTTGAGGTTAGTGCTACCCCCAAGACTTGTTTAATCCTTGATAAATTATTGACCAATTCTTTGTTTATTATTACTATTCTGTTGTTTCTCCAGTTTTTCCACGATACACTAACAATACAAAATACACTCTCGATTCTAGTGGATAGCTGGTCTAACAACAATTGTTAATGATAACCACACGATTCACGTTCAATCACTGTTTTACTCTCCTACAATTTAATATGCACTGGCAGTCCTGGAAACGACAGATTTAGCCAAACAGACATGTAAATTATGAACTTTAAGGCAAATAACAATTGACACGAATACTGCTAAATGTAACTGTAATTAAAACTTCGACATTCATTCTCCAACCTGTTTAGCTAAAAAAAACGCTAGGATACAAGTATCACGTCCGGCTCAATTCCAAACGGCTCCCAACTTCACACATAGTGCACTATACAGAGAGTACAGTCTATTATTCCAAGCATTTTAAAGTGCACTTTTGTAGTGAGTAAGGAGCCATCTGGAATTCTGCCTTAATGTTCTGCAACGGTAAGCAGTAGCCAAAGAACCTAAACACCCTTCCCCACGAACAACAAAACAAAGTCATCAAAAACAGATGCTTACTCACATTATATGCAATGATTTATATGGTGCGCGAACAGAAAACGTATTTAATTCTCTTACCAAACCGACGCTACAACCATATATCAATATTTCGCTTATTTTACGCTCTGAAACGCAAACCCTAAAA
>JAUZST010015118.1:0-10340 GCA_034779995.1 Parotocinclus haroldoi
AGCAGACACACATACACACGCAGACACACACACGCAGACACACACACGCAGACACACACACATACACATGCAGACACGCACACACGCACACGCTCACACACACACGCACACGCACGCACACGCTCACACGCGCGCGCAGCAAATGCTGTAATATATTTTCTCCAGCAGATGGCCACATAGAGGGGTAATAAAACGGAACAATTTAGAAATATTTATGCAGTATGAAAATGTGTTGAAAATATGGGACAAAATCTGTGAGATCAGTTTGATCTTAGATAGAAATGAGCGGAATTTAATTATCATCCGCACAATCTGGATCTGAATTAAAAGCTTTGAACCCGGTCACATGACTCTTAGACAAACTTACATTAAACCTGAATCTAAAGTAACTGCGCGCAAGTGTAACTAAAATAATTTATTCTGTTTTCGAGGTTGTTTCTCAAATCATTTGTGCACTTTAAAATAAGCGCAATACAACGCGCGCCTCGATTGAATCGATTCACTTTTTGAAACACTCGACACGTGCGTCTTTTATTGCTTGTACCAGGAATGTAATGCCAGAATATAGTCAGTTATCCATAAATGATTAATATGCTGCCGCATATTGATGTTCTTTCTGTTATTGACCGGAATGTATTGGAAAGAGGAGGACAAATGCATATAGGCAGTGTAGTTGATTCGGAGTCAAATCATGGAGTTAATTCATTACGACACAGATGTGTCACGTGTGGGCTTTGATTTCATTCGTCTGATCAAACGTAACATGTTAGGGAGAGCTGGCGAAACGGGACGAAAAGCTTTATTTTAACATGTATCGTATGTAAAGATTGATCCGCATGTTATAAATATGAAACTGCTTAACTTCGTGCTAAAAGATGTCACTTCCAAAATTGAATATTATTCTCGATTTTCGCCCTCGCCCATGTCCATCAAGCAGTTTTTGGATTTCGGTGAGTAACCTATAAAACAAAGCGAGAGAGACACTGTGAAACATACTGTGCTATAATAAGGCAGTGATTGTTTTTTTACATTTAGCTCTGTGAAATGATACTTCAAAAGTCTGTCCGGCTCCGGAGTCAAAATTGCAGGCATAGAAATGTAATATAATATAAAGCTTAACCTGTAGAAGCTAGGGTATAAAGCTCCCAATTTATTATACACACAGAGGCCACTTTATTAGGTACACCAGTTCAATTCCTCATTAACGCAAATATATAATCTGCCAAATTGCATGGCAGCGACTCGGTGCAGTTCGATGTGGAGAGTTGGTCAAGGGTGTAAGGGTGTGGGGGTATTTTCGTGGCACACTTTGGACCTTTTGATATTAAAAAAAGTGTTGTTTAAATGAAAACCTACCTGAATTTGTTGAACATGCCCCTTCCTTTATAACCACAGTGCACTTGTCTTCTGATGAGCTTCTGATGCAGCTGGATAACTTGCGATGTCACAAAGCTTAAATCAAGGTGTACTTGCTAAAGTGGCTAGTGAGGATATTAAAGATGCTATGAGGAGAGGCTTTGGTTTGCTTTGTTTTATATGTTGCACTATTATATTAGTGTAAAATGTATGTACCAACCACCAGTGTCAGTAATAGCCATTGATCCTACAAGAACTGCTGGACAGTCTGACAGTCCTGTCCATACCAGGATCTTGTCAGCCTTGGGTCACCATACGCAATACCGAACAGTCCATGTGTCGCACTCTCATCCAGTTTGGCATGCTCCTGCTCACCCCCATGAATATGTCACTTGCTACTCATTCATGGTAATTGAGTTTGCATAATCATTTGCATAATCAATATTACAGATATAGATTATATTAAGCAAATTTGCCAACAGAAATCAAAAAAGCTAAATCATGGAGACCTGAAAAAACCATACAGCATTTGTTCAATACGTGGTTCAACACATAGAAGTAACAGCAAATAAATGGTGATAACAAACGGCAGAAATGCTACTCTTCATTCTTTATTCTGACCAGCACAGCCAGTGGCATCCATCGATCCATGGTATCCGTTTGGCCTGTGGCAAGTGGGGCAGATGTGGGTGGATAGAGGAGCCTGTGTCAGTTTAATGCTGTAAAAGTTAGTTTACAAGCAGTCCTCCTCACTAGCTGCAAAAATATCTGTAAACGATTCTACAAGCTCCCATCTCCAATACTGCTGTGTGTCCAAATGTGTGCTGCTGCCAGTGTTCTCCTACTGAGACAAGTGTGACCTAGAAGCGCTCTGGTCACCTGTGCAATTATTTGTGTTTTGCCAGCTGAACATTTAGCTGCTGCTATCTCAGCATTCAATCACTGTCTCTTCACTCACCAAACATTTACAGCTTTTCATGATTTTATTTCTGTGTACAAGAAAACTACATAACTGATTTTCCCTGTTTCCAGCTTTCTTCTGAAACAGTGACAGCAGTTACAAGCAAATGATGGGGATAGGGCTCAGGAGTGCATTTTCTTAGTTCTTGCTGATGTTCTGACTAATTTGAACATTAAATTCTTAATATTTTGCATTTCTATGAGTGGGACACTTTTATATAGAGTGTATATATGTGGAAACATGGAATGTGCATAAAGAACATGAAGTGCATTGTTTCAGAATCCAGATAACCTATGTTTGTATCTAGTCATAGTGAGTGGGCCAGCTAAATATAGTAAATGTTGATATTTAATATGAAATACATTCCTGGCAAGACTTCTTGACTCTGTCCTTTGACAGGAAGGTCCAGCCAAAGTTCAACGCACAAATAAACAAAGTTGTGAACTTTTAATTGAAATAATATGATGGCCAATAATTAAGGACATACATCTACACCTAATCCTAATTTCAATCCCATTAACCATTTTATTGGTCCAAAACAGAGTTGCAGTTTTTTTAGAAAAGCTTTTTGCTTTCCCCAAAGGTAAAAAAAAGTCTCTTTATCTAAAAATTTGGTCCTCACAATAAGATACAAACATGGCCCTTCTCTCTCTCACACACTCACACACACATACACACACACACACACACACACACACACACTCACTCAATGGTATATCACCTGACCAATATGTTGTTTATATACTTTCTTTCTTGCCTAGGTAGGGAGCATGCATGTGAAAGGACCTCCTACATGTTCCTGCGGAAGGAATTGCCAGTGCGTCTGGCCAATACCATGAGAGAAATCAATCTATTGCCTGATATTGTGCTTGAACAGCCATCTGTCCAGCTGGTTCAGAGCTGGTGAGGGGCGGGGTTTAGTGTGGGTGTAGTGGTGAGAAATTTGAGTCTGCCTTTTCTGCATTGCTTTCAGGCATGTGAAGTAGAAGTCCATTTAACCTGTGTCACACAAGTTATTAGTTGCATTACAAAATGGGGACGGTATAGGGAAATAAGTGCTACCTGTACTGTATTGTGGGATTTTTTGCATGTGCTCTTTGGTTGTTGTATTTACATGCTGCAAACATTTTTTCTTGGCTTGGTTTTGATAGGTGATTAGGCATGATATTTTTAGAGTGAACTTTGAAGGTCACATAAAAGCTACTTTTGGGCAGTGTAACACTGATTGTTGACTGCAAAACATTTTGCCATGGACTCTTTGCTATGGACTGGGGACCTTTTGACTTTAGTGATGAATCCAGGTTTTGAATCTAGACGACAGTCAGTTTGAGTACAGAGACCTTGCGGCTTAACTTAGCTTGAGGGACACACTGCCCAAACTGCTGGGGTGATGAGGTGCAATCACATACAACAGTCGGTCATCCCTAGTAATGATATAAGGGACACCAACAGATCAGCGATATGTGCAGGACATTCTGTGGACCACACCTGTTGCCTCTTATGGCAGGGATTCAAGCTGGCATTAGCAAGATAACACCCCCTTACACAAGTAAGGGTTTCCCAGCAACGTCTCCACCAAATTGCAACACTTCCTTGGCCATCACAGACAGCAAATGTATTGTAGCATTTATGGGACCAGATGGGATGCCAGCTTCAGCTGCCTATGAGTGTGGAGGATCTACAGGCCCATCTGTGGGCAAATGTGGCATAAAGGCATTTCTAGCAGTCACCAATTTCTTTCCCAGTGGTTCGCCACCTAAAAGTCGCCTCAGAGAATCTTTTTATAGCTCAGCAAGGAAAGCACATTTATACTCTCTTGTGGCAAGACCCTCTGTCTAATCAGACCACACCTGTTATTATTTACATATCTGCCTGTTACTTAACTGCATGCAGAGTTTTGGAGCAATCCAATATTTTGATCTGGGTGTTTTATTATTTTTTTTACGGTAAATGTGCATCCTGTATAAGGTTGTTTCTGCACTGCTTCCTGTGCTGCCCACTACGCACTGACTCTCATGTTGTCACAAACGGTGAAGTGTTGGAGGCAAACGCAACGTGCGGGACAACCAGGTTTATTGAAACTAAATAAACGGAATTTAAACCAGAACTAAACATAACATTCTCTACTGGTGGAAATTTAGCTTAGCCTCAAGCATAGCCAAATGTTAAGATACACGAACATTAGAAGGATTTGGGATTCTCACAAATAAAAGTATGTGGCATCATAACTAAACCTTGGACAGAGTGGACTCTGAGTCTATCACATACTGAGCCCTGTCTCTGCACATGCATTATTAAAAAGGGTCAGACCTAGCAGAAAAACAACAGTTTATAAATTTTAGATCTTTTCCGCTTCTGTACAACCCCAATTCCAGTGACACTGGAACGTAATATAAAACAAAAATGCAAACAGAATATGATGGTTTGCAAATCCTTTTCTACCTATATTCAATTGAATACACTACAAAGGCTTATAAAAGCTTCTATTTTTGCAAATATTCACTTAGTTTGAATTTGATGCCTGCAATATGTTACAAAAAAGTCGGGACAGGAGCGTGGTCTGATGAGTCCACATTTCAAATTGTTTTTGGAAATCATGGACACTGTGTACTTCAGGCCAAAGAGGAAAAGGACTACCCAGATTGTTATCAGCGTTAAAAAACCAGCATCTCTGATCTGATGGGGGTGTGTTAGTGCCCATGGCATGCATTACTTGCACATCTGTGAAGGCACCATTAATGCTGAAAGGTACATATATTTTTTTGGAGCAACATATGCATCTTTTTCAGGGACGTCCCTGCTTATCTCAGAAAGACAATGCTAAGCAACATTCTGCTCGTGTTACTACAGCGTGGCTTCGTAGTAACAGAGTGTGGGTACTAAACAGTCCTGGCTGCAGTTCAAACCTGAAGCGCAAAATACAACAATGGAGACCTCGGACTGTTAAACAACTGAAGCTTTCCACCTACAAAGCTTCATTGGACTTCACTGGAATTTGACCTCTTCTGTAAAATATATTAATGAAGTGACAAGATTCACACAATGAAGGAGATTTTCAAGTCTTGGAATTTTACTATGCTAGAGGAATCTTTTTAGCTTGTAGCAGTGGTGCTATATATGTGGGAATCGATTTAATCCTTAACGTCAACCGGTTTGGCATGTTCCCTAGATGAGACACTGCTGAATGATGATATGGGCTTAACCTTAATGCTGCATCTAGAGCAATACGTTATGTTTTATTGTCCTTAAACATTCTACAACATCATCAGTACATGTACCAAGGAAGGTACTAGAAATGTATTTTTTATCAAACTTGTATATTTGTGTATATACACCAGGCTATTTAAAATAAGCAAAGGTTCATTGAATGTCATCTGCACTGCCCAAAAGTTTGCAGACACGACTGTGAGGTCGGGCTGTGATGTTGCCTACAAAGCCCTGGCTCACTGCTGGCATTGACAGTTTATCTCAAAGGTGTCTAAAGAAGTTTCATCCTGGACTCTGTGAATGCCAGTCATGTTCACTATCAAAACTGACAAACCATTTCTTTATGCAGTTTTAGGAGGGTAGGAAAGAAATTTGAGAGTTTTTGTTTTGTTTGTCTGTCTTCTTTCTCTGTTTATTGTCTTCTTAGGTACAGTCAAAGCTTTAAGGATCTTCTAGACTATGAGAATCTGAGTCCTGACGATCCCCATACCCTCAAGCAGTAAGTAACCCAGTTATTGTTTATAATGATTAGCAAGAGATCTCAAAATATTTCTAGGCTTATGTCTTCTTAAATCCAGGTCCCATCACCCAGACTTAACTCCTAGCACTACAAATGACATAGGAGACCAAATAAAGACTAAATTTGGTTTCATGTTCTGACTCATAGATTCCTAGATGCTCTTGTCCAGATTCGGAACAGGCACAATGATGTGGTCCCCACCATGGCCCAGGGAGTGATCGAATACAAAGAGAAGTTTGGCTTCGACCCCTTCATTAGCAACAATGTGCAATACTTCTTAGATCGATTCTACACCAGCCGCATCTCCTTTCGCATGCTAATCAACCAACATAGTGGGTTCCTTCAAATGTAGAAGCCAGGTTCAAAAGCAGACTGCTTTATTGTGAGAAAACCAAAATTATAAATGATATGTGTTGTAATTCAGTCTGCTATAGGTTTCATTCAGGTTTCATTCAAGGGTAGCTTTTATCTGTTCTAGATTTTAATTTTGACCCTAATTCAGCTGTTTAGTTGTGCTGTGTTTAAACCATAACTATAACCATAACAATAACCATAACAATAAGACATGCAGCAGCTTGGTTTACATAAGAAATAAAATTCTCCAGATTGATATACATTGTGTACCTACAACAATTTACTTTTTACAGTATCTCACACAAGTGAGTACACCCCTCACATATTTGTAAATCATTCATTATATCTTTTCATGGGCCAGCACTGAAGATATGACACCTTGATACAAATCGAAGTAGTCAGTCTACAGCTTATGTAACAGTGTAAATTTGCTCAACTCAACACATACCTAAGTGAAGTGGCTAAACTGCTGGCAACAAAAGTGAGCACATCCCTAAGTGAAAATGGCCAAAAGGTGTCAATATTCTTTGTGGCCACCCTGATTTTTCAGC
Organism: Parotocinclus haroldoi; assembly: GCA_034779995.1. Classification (NCBI taxonomy): domain Eukaryota; kingdom Metazoa; phylum Chordata; class Actinopteri; order Siluriformes; family Loricariidae; genus Parotocinclus; species Parotocinclus haroldoi. The sequence goes on from JAUZST010015118.1 coordinate 6,950, forward strand.
ACTACCTGGGCATGTTCACTAGAGCTTCAGAGGTTGCCACTGGAATCCTCTTCCACTCCTCCATGACGACATCACAGAACTGGTGGATGTTACAGACCTTGCGCTCCACCACCTACTGTTTGAGAATACCCCACAGATGCTCAATAGCTCTGGAGACATGCTTAAAATCTAACATCAGTTTCTTTAACAAGGCAGTGGTTGTCTTTGAGTTGTGTTTGGGGTTGTTATCATGATGGAATACTACCATGTGTCCCAGTTTCTGAAGAGAGGGGATTATGCTCTGCTTCAGTATGTCACTTTACATGTTCCTTCAATGAACTGTAGCTCCCCACAGCCAGCAGCACTCATGCAGCCACAAACCATGACGTTCTCACCGTCGTGCTTGACTGTAGACACACTTGTCTTTGTACTTCTCACCTGGTTTCCGCCACACCCACTTGACCCCCACCTGAACCAAATAAGTTTATCTTGGTCTCATCCAATCAACAGGACATGGCTTAAGTAATCCAAGTCTTTAGTCTGATTGTCTTTAGCAAACTCTTTGTGGGCTTTATTGTTCATCATCTTTAGAAGAGGCTTTCTTCTGGAACGAGAGCCATGCAGACCAATTTTATACAGTGTACTGGGTATGGTCTGAGCACTGACAGAAAGACCCCCCACCCCCACCCATTTAACCTTTGCAGCAATACTGGTGGCACTCGTATGTCTATTTTTAAAATGTTTATTATGCTTATTTTTAAATGTGCACTCAAATCTTTTGGTCGTCTATGGCGAAGCCTGTTCTGAGTAGATCCTGTTAAACTGCTATATGATCTTGGCTACCATGCTGCAGCTCACTTTCAGGGAGTTGGCAATCTTCTTATAGATTCTTCTCCTAGGACATCTTTATAAAAAGCAACAATTATTTTCATATTGGATATTTCATATCCACATAGAGTCCTTTGAGACCTTATAAAACTAACGGGTCAGAGTTGGGCCATTTTCACTTAGGGGTGTACTCACTTTTGTTGCCAGGGGTTTAGACATTAATGGCTGTGTGTTGAGTTATTTTGAGGCCACAGCAAATATACACCATTATTGACTGTAGACTGGCTACTTTACATTGTATCATAAAATGTCGTATCTTCAGTGTTGTCTCATGAAAATATGTGAAGGGTGAACTCACTTTTGTGAGATACTGTATGTATCTAGAAAACTATAACAATAGCTTGAATTCTGCTATAAGATGAATATGTAATTTGTTCAGTTTAAGCACTTAACAGGTTGTACTTCTCTAGTCAATATATCTGTAAATCATTACATAGGTGCTTAAGTATGTGATTGAGAAATTAGTAGCAAATGAATCCTTTAAGTTTATTATATGCCAGTTTGCCCTGTGATGCAGAGGTGAAAACGCTTATCCCCAAAGTACCAGAGTGGCTCAAAGGTTTTCATTCCAATCAAGCTCAAGCTATCCCTAATGACGCTTGTTTGATCCTTTGATTAAAATGGCTGATTGCTTATTATATTATATGTAATATATTAATATTATTCTGCAGCTTCACCTGTTTTTTGAGGGTGAAACCTTTCACCCTTCCTCTAATACACCAACATATTATTACATATGGTACTGCTTACAGTTGTGTTTTATTGCAGCTCTTCTGTTCAGTGATGACATCAACTATGCCCACCCCAAGCACATCGGTGGCATAGACCCAAACTGCAGTGTGGCAGAGGTTGTAAGAGGTAGGGTATTAACATGCATCGGTGTAGATACACGTTTTGGTTACACTTTTGGTTTTACACGGGTTTTGCTTTATGTTAAATTGTTAAATTGCTAATGTATAACTATCTTCTTCGTCTTTTAGATGCATATAAGACATCAAAAATGCTTTGTGAACAGTATTACATGATGGCACCTGAACTGCAGATCCAGGAATACAACAGTGAGTGTGATCCATCCCTGTGCAGGTGTATCATATTGTGCAAAACAAATAGCCCTAAATGGCCACAGAAAATAAGACTCTGTTTTAAGAGTTGTGCCATTAAGATTTTAAGTGTGTAAAACAGCCACTGCTGTGTAAAAAAAAATCAAATACACGTATTTTGTCAGAATATGCAAGGTTTGATTTGAAGTTGTTCAGCAGAGTTGTGTGGAGTCATTAAACATTATAAAGGTTGTATGGTGATGCCTCAGAGAGGTGTTTTTAAATGCCTGCTGCATCCGTACCATGGTTAAACACGGGAGAGGAGTAGCCATTGTTAGATGAGCCTTTTTGTGTGAGCTCCTTCTGTGTTCCTGCCCAAACACAAAAATGTTAAAGGAGAAGTTCAAGAGAAGAAGTTTGGTATGGTCAGAGAGTCCAGATTTAACCGTATTCAAGAACAATTTGACAGTTATCAGACCGGACTATGCTCAGTCTTTAACTTTAATGTTTGATAAGACTGTACCTACTGCAGCCCCAGCCTTCTGTTCTTGGATGACAGAAGTGGTCTTCTGCCATGGTAGCCTATCTGCATCTGGGTCCCATGAGCTGTGAATTTTGAGGGCATACTCACACTGAGCCCAGCTGACTTGAAGCTGGAGCGTGGCCTGGCACACTTTCACCTTCACGCTCACACAGCAGACATCATTCTTGTAACTATTTTGTGGCATTTTTTGGTTTAATTTTAGGTGCACTGACATGTAGCCCTCTAATCCACTTTAATAATAATAATAATAATTACATTAAATATGCATCGCACTGATTTTCTTCTTCTTGTACTGCATGTGTAAGACATGCTCACACAGTGGACTTCATGATTGTACTCACTATCAGTTTTTGTTTTTTTTTTCATTTTACTTTGGGACACTGAAACATAGGCCTTTCATAAGCTTTATAAGGAATGTACTGATAAAGCAACGCACAGCATGCTGCGTGTGTAAGAAGATTTCTACAGGCAGCCAAAGCTGTTTTTCGTGCTCAAGTGCGATTTGGAGCAACCAAATTAGTCAAAGACTGAACCGTATGGAGCCGTTTTCAAGAACACTTTGAGAGTTATCAGACCAGACTACATTTAGACAGTCTTCAACTTTAATGTTTTGACAAGCCTGTAGTCCACTGCAGCCCCAGTCTTCTGTTCTTGGATGACAGAAATGGTCTTCTGCTCTTGTAGCATATCTGTATCTTGATCCCTGGACCATGGCCAGCTAAAATACCACTCACTTTTTCCCAGTTATTTATTGCAACATACTGAGTAGTTTGTGTGTATGTTTGTGTGTGTATGTTTGTGTGTGTATGTTTGTGTGTGTATGTTTGTGTGTGTATGTTTGTGTGTGTGTATGTGTGTGTGTATGTATGTATGTGTGTGTATGTATGTGTGTGTATGTATGTGTGTGTATGTATGTGTGTGTATGTATGTGTGTGTATGT
>JAUZST010015119.1:0-34856 GCA_034779995.1 Parotocinclus haroldoi
AGAGAGAGAGAGAGAGAGAGAGAGAGAGAGAGAGAGAGAGAGAGAGAGAGAGAGAGAGAGAGAGAGAGAGCCAGTGCCAGTGAGCTTGAAACTGCAAAGAGTTGTTCTGATATTGCAATGAGAATTGAGCATCAAGTATATGATATGTGGATGGACCTGCATGCGCCCGTTATATCACATATTGGTGCAAAAAGTAGAAAGGGACAATAAAAAAAATGTTGCTGGAGTTATTATGAAGACGGTTGGAGCACATCAACACTGAGAGGTTAATTCTAAATTCCTTTTCAATATACACTGTTAAAAAAATAAAATAAATGCTTCTTAGTCAGAGTACAGCATCAACTCAATTCAACTTTTGGGATATTGATCTGGTCAGTTATGTAGCAGAGGAGGTTGTTAATCAATTTCAACTGATTTAATTGCTCTAGGCCACTTACATTTTGTCCTTTCTCGTGTTTTCCAGTTGCTTTTTTACTAGTTTTGCTCTTGGCTGGGGTCAGTGTCAATAATAGTACCATGGTGCAGTGCAAGGAACCTACAGAGGTTACACAGGTAGTCCAATCATGCTTTGGTCAGAAGATTTACTGTCTCTCCCACTACAGTCTTAAGAGTGTGGAAGAGATTCCACGAGACAGGCAGTTACTCTAGAAGAGTTAGACAAGGCCGTAGAAGGTCCCTAAACTCTCCGCAGGACTGCTCCTTTGTGCAAGAAAGAACAAGATGAGCACTGCCAGAGCACCACAAAAAAACCTTTACCAGGCCACTTGTGTGAATGTGTCTGACCAAACAATCAGAAATAGAATTCCAGGAGCTCAATGATGCATGGGTCCAGCTTTTGGAGGAGATCCCTGAGGATACCACCCATCATCTCATTACTAGCACATTGTCAGGCATGCATACAAACGTGGTGGCCATGGAAAATACAGCTAAATTTCAGCTAAATTGACAAGCCTGCTGCATCATTTTTTCACTTAGATTTTCAAGGTGTCTTTAAATATAACCTTCTGTATTGTAATAAATTTCCTTTCCATTAAACGGTGTGGTCATTTTGTTCCTGACATGTTACCCGGTCAGTATAAGGAAAGATATTCTGCATCATTTTTATTCTGATTGAGATCTGATGTGTTTTCAAAGTGTGCCCTTAATTTCTTTGAGCATTGTATATTGTTTATAGTGTGTGTATATAATCCATATACACTCACCGGCCACTTTGTTAGGTACTTTATATGAAACAGTTTCTGAGAATATTAATAATTGCTTAAGTAACATTAAGTACAATTAATGCTATTCCATATATACATTTTATGTGGGTAACAATATAGTGGATTGTTTACAGCTTTTTCTGAAAATTTGGATAGAATAGGTAGATATTTTTTATCAGATGTTTAATAACCACATACTTAAATGATTTGGTCATACAGCTGAAGCTATGACCAGGAATTACTTTAGAATGATAATCAGTTGCTCTGTAACAATGCTTATTAATATTAAGTGTGTTGAAAATGGATCTAATAAACTCTGACACCACCAAGTTGATCAGATAATAGTTTGATAATAGTAATTGGGGCAAAATATTTTATCCAAAGTTTATACTATGTATAGTTGAGCAAAGCAAACCTATCCTAAGTCCATCTGTACAAAAACAATCTTATAAAATGTCATCCAACAATAAAAGCCAATTGACAGTGTTATTTTGTTGTTTCTAATATTTAAACAACAAGCAGTTTTCTTACAACAAGACAAACATCGTCCTCTGGCCAGTTTGGATGGAAAATCAAGACCAATAATGAAATCTGGTTTCGGTAACATTAAAATCATCCAGAAACCAAAAACAAAGCAAATAAACTCTAAGAATGGTATTACAGTCCTTACTGATCCCAGTAAATTTAAAGATTACTGACTTGTTACAGAATGCTGCAGGTCTGCCATCTGTACAGTTTGCCTTCACAGTAGTTTTACTGTCAATATCTGACTTACAAGATATCTTTTTTACGCGGATAAATAAAGAGTTTACGTAACCACATAGGGTCACATTGTTCTAGCCACTTGGCATTGCAGTTTCCATTGTGACTCTTAAGTATCAATTTGTTTTGTTATTTCTTTATGCTCTAATGTGCTCATTAGTGATTGTGCTTGTGCTCCCTTTTACTTGGTTTGTGCTTACACAAATTATAAATGTTGAGATGCAACAAGCACTGCTAGAAATATCTGTGGATTATGTTTAGCTATATCAAATAAAAATAATAGATAACATTATTTAATATTTTACATACTAATTCAGTACGTATTTTAATGAACCAATTTTTAAATGAAACGAATTTTAAAAATAATCTTGAATACTGTAATTCCTGAGTGAGCTACATGATACTGTTAGATAAATGGTTAAAATGTGTATGTAATCTGTAAACATACAGGCCATGAGAATGGTAATGTAGAACATCGTTTTTTTGGCTTGGTAAACCACATATCCCATGTTGAGGAGCTAAATGAAACAATACCATTATTATATATTACATAGCATTATCATATATTCCTCTGCATATATTTGTTTGGCAATGCAGTATGTCGGCCTGTGACACATAGGAAAACAAATCATTACCTACAAGGATCAGAAACAACAGTATGTTTGCAAAATATGCGAACACAACAAACAGGTAACAAAAAAACACCCAAACATACGTGAATCAAACAGCAATTAGCATTAAAAAACTGATGCAAAGAGAACTTACATTATTCCACCTAACACAATGGTAGTAAACAAGTATTTTTTAAAAGTGATTAGATTTTCTCTCCCATTTATGTTCTTTCATAAAGCTAGATTTTAATTAGTAGAGAATCTGTTTTGGTAGCCGTTTTCAGTTGTGATTGAGTCCTAGTAATTTCTGTGAGAAACAATCCATCTATGTGCTTATCTTATTCCACTATGTAACCCCCACATTCCTGCTAGCACATCATTTGACAGTCCTTAGCAGTGATGTTGCTGTGGATTGGCCTATAAAATGATCAATGCTATATCATGGAAGCTGCTCAGATGCCATGTGTGTGTAGACCATTTAATCACCATTACACCTTATAATATCATTGACTTAGCTCACTACGCGTGTGTGTGTGTGTGAGAGATATGTGATATATGTTTTGTATTCATCTTTTTAAATCAGCTTCATATCCTGAACTGAATTCCCTAACTTGTAATATCTGAAATTGACATAATGTTGGACCATGTTGGACACAGCCCATAAATATGGGTGCCTCATATTGTCAAAACGGTTACCATTTAGACATTTAACAGTTTGCCACAAAATAGTTTCAAAGGTTTTATCCTGGGCTAGTAAGGAGCTAGCCATGTGGTCCCCTTAGTGCCACAAGAGGTGTTATCCATTATCGGAACCTCTGTGGAAGATAAGCCTTACACTGTCATTTCTCGCTTTTACAGTGGTTTAAGGAGTTATCCAACAAGAAAACCGTAAGGCTACATGTCTGCCTTCTCATCATTCAGGTGACTGCACCATTGATTTGCTGGTTGGCACAAGCTCTCTTAAATCTACCCTCTATCTGGGATAAAATAAAAGACAGAAGAATAAATACAGCAAGTAAAGGAGTCACATTTTTCTCATTATTTTCCATGATAACTATTCATTAGTGGTTCATACAGCATAAATAATTAAACATCCAAAATAATAGTACATGGCTGCTTAGGCAAGAAACACATAAAAACTGCTAAATTCCCTGAAACTGAAGTCTTTGTTTTTTCTGTTATTGTTATAACGAGGGCTTGAAGATCTTAATCCACACCTCATTGGTTCATGCATCTTGTATCTGGATTGTATTCTAATAAGATGACACCAAGCATGCAAGCAAATCAACTCACACTATTCAATATTACTAACTGTGTGTGTTGGTTACTGTTTTTATTTCGGGACTGTAGTAGCCTAGTGGTTAAGTACAGGACTGTGGACCTGATGATTCAGGGTTCATATCCCATTCCTGCCAATTTGCCACAGTTGGGTCCTTGAGCAAGGCCCTTAACCCACCATTGCTGTATGAGACTTTATGAATTTGCTAAATGCCGTAAAATGTAAAAATGTATCTGCAAAAGAGAGTTACTTCAACATAGGTCACAAGTCACATGATCTCTTTCATTTCTAGAAGTTAAAAGAAAATCTTTGATCTTTAAACTTTGATTGTGGGAAATAATGTGAAATTGATTAGTAAATAATGTGGAAGTTAGTTAAAGCACAACTAATGTTTTGTTTGATGTGGTTTTAAAGGGTGTCATCTGAATGAATTATGCGTTTTGTGTTCACCAGCTATGCTCGTCCTTTTGCATGATGTAAATGGGGTCCAATGCATCTGGTCTTACACAGAGGTGACTGGTTCTTTTTCAAGGTTTCTAATGTATTGATTTTAGAGAGTTAGAGAGTATTTTATTCTTCCAGTATTACCAATTGATGCGTATTTGAGTTCTACACTGTGATAATGTCTATTGTTCTAATAATGATATACATGAATAGAACATGAATAGGATAGGATTGTCCTAGAATAGGACTCACGATTGTTTATAAACAATGTGCAAATGCATTGTAATGAAACAATAAGGCTTTTTTTATTATATGGGTATTTTGTTGGTTTTGTCTTTTAGTATACACACACTTATATAAGACAAGACATTGATTTGACCTGTAACCCACACATACATTTATGCCATTTAGCAGCTCTCACTGCTGTGAATAATCCAAAGCTACACATTTCTGAAGTCAAAGGTGTGAAATTAAATCTACAACCTGACAAACTCAGAAGTTTCATTACAGCAGCGATAGATTCTGGGAACAGAGGTTGTTCTCTGCAGTAAGCCTAAAGCCAAAACAGTCACTCTCACCAACGTGTAAGTTACAAACGAGAAAAGAAGTTACTCTTCAATTTGTTTTTGGACTTAAAACACCCCTGGATATCATGAATATGGAAAAATATAGAAGAGAAGAGCATTAGGGAAAAAGAAAATCTGAAGAAGCAAGGGAGTCTGATGGAAAAGTGACATTTTGATGAGTAAGAATCACCTGAACAGAGAGGCAATGAGAGGCAATTAAAACTTGATCAAAACATCATCACTGTGTAGTGCATTTATGATTCTCATTTGTGATGCTGCAGTCAACAGAATGAGAGACAGAAAATGATAAAAAAATGCATTTGCTATTTGCAGAGGAACTACAACAAACTATATGTGGTATGGGATCTGATTATTTAAAATTATCTAACAAGAGAAAAACAATTTGTTACATAAACAGTAAAAATATCATGAACTATGGTGCACACAATAGAGGAGCCTGTACCAGGACGCATTTGGGTGTACCCAGGTACAGAGCCAAGAAAGGTCATATGAGATTTTGAAATCTTTACCAAATGCTAGTTATTGTAACACATGACATGTTGTTAAGAATTATAATTGTTATTGTTGTAACTGAATCATGTCAATAAATTCAAAAAAGTAATAATAAATAGGAAAATGTAGAAGCTGTGTGATGAAATTAATTAATTATTTAGATGATTGTTCAAAGTTTCATAGCAATTGGATTGATCCTTTAGTGTGTGTGTGTGCGCGTGTGCATGTGTAAAGGATTATCACCCTGTCCAGGGTTGTTCCTGATTTGCGCCCTGTCTCCAGCTTGACACCGGCTCACCCAAGACCCTGACCAGGGTTAATGAAGGACTAAAAAAGAGATGTGGTTTTAATATCCTCTTCTGTCTCTTCGTCTTACTTCTCTTCTTGCTCAGTCCATGTGATATCTGGGTTCACCTGTTCTTCAATCAGTTCCTCCAGGTGATATCACGTTCTCCACCAAGCAGTCAGTTTCTTCATTGGACCTACCTCAGTGGTAGAACTAATTGTTCCTGCTTCCTTTTCCCTATCCTCCTTTTCCACTTCTTCTTCCAGTTTCCTTAAAGCAGTCGAGCAGCACATCTTTGTTGCTTCTCAACCTGAACATCTTCTTAGTATTTAGATTCACTAAAGCACTAACCCATGATGAATTATTTAAGTAATCAATTCATTTAAATATGTTAGAATATATTATTGAATATATCGTAACTAAACTCATTTTCTAATTAATAAAATTATATATTTTTTGATTAATCATAATATATATGTTATATATAATAGTGTTTCTGGGCTTGTCAGTGCTTGCTTTCTGCAGTGGAGCTTGCTTTCTACAAAATATATTCTTCTAAGAAATAAAAATCTGTCACTGTGACCCCTGTCACTCCAGCACAGTGAGGACTCTAGCACAGTGAGTGCCTCCATACAATTAGCGGTCAAAGACCACTGGTGAGAAATGGCTTTGGAAGAGCTTATATTCCTCAAATCCATCCACAATCTTAGCCAGTACAATAGCTTAATAGGAGCTGCAGTTGCATCCGAGTCCTTTGGACTCCGACACTTATCAGCAGTGAACACAAATTAGTGATAGTGTTTGAACTGAACATAAATCCATTGCAGAATAATAAAAATAATATAGTACTACAGTAAGTAATGTAGTTTCCTGATACATATACTGATGTAAAACAGAAAGTGTATCCAATCAGTTATTGCATTATCAATTATCGTATTGCCCAGATCTAGCTGTTTTTTTTTCTCTAGAGAGACACACACACACAGTCCTAAATGTGTTAATAGTTACTGCAGTCTCAAATCTTTTTATTGACATTTACTCCCTGCCCCCATCCTGCACATATAAACGCATGGAAAAGCTCGCTGTGACTGAATTGGTTAATAATTTGGATTTCATTTTCAAGTTTAACAAACTATTTAGGAATGCAATTCATGTAACAGTCTATCCTGGCTCCTTCTTTCTTCAGTGCTTCCTTCTAATTACTGTTTCATACACATATTCCAGACAATTCTGAGCCATATTGTCCTGTCTTTTGTCCTTGGTTTTAATAAAGAAAATAACTTTAAGACCTTAATACTGGCATCTGTGCAAATGCACTCAGCCCCTTTATTAGATACTAGATTAGAATACCCAATAAAATGGCAACTCCATTACAGGATGCAGCCATGTAATAAAAGGCATCATATACTCCCATACATCATTACTATAAATATTTAAAAATTATCTTGTTCTCCAGGTTCTGCATACTAAAACTTCTACAGCCAATTCATCACTATGCTGCACTTATAATACTTAGACATTTCTTTCAGATACATATTTACTGTATTTATTTACGATTACATACACTCACTGATAAAAATACACAAACAAGGTGTTGTTGGTAATTAATGAAACTTTATTGAATGTTATTTTAATTTGTGTAAGTGATAACATCAATTTCATAGATTAATTAGTGATTATTAAAGGAAAATGATATGTTTATAAGGATAAGTTGTAAGTTTAAGTTCTGGAAAGAGGCTCCGTTACTCTGTTGGGCTGCCTGGATACAAGATGTCATACAGTTGGGCATGGATACATGCAGGATCTGCATGGGATCCTGTGACACATTTGTCCACACGTTAGAGCTATGCCTTTATATAGTGCTTGCTTGCAGGTGGCTGAAGCTAGCATTCCAACCATAAATCTGGCAACAGGGAAAGCCAGGCAGAAACCCCTGCTATCTGTTGTCATGGCAGTCTGTCTGGAAAATGAACGCCATATTTGCATGCTCTCACAGGCCCACTGCTCCCAGCACCTCCTGGCAGCTAGATCATAACTGCCTAGATGGTAGGCAATTTTTTTTAAACCACAATCCAGTCCAATGATGTGCTCTCTCTCTCTCTCTCTCTCTCAAAGTCTGTCAACTGGGCAAAAAGTCATTAAGTGTCATAGAGGCATGTGTAGTAGTCAGTGATCTTTCATCAAGAGGTACACTATTAAAATGCTCTCAGAAGCTGCTTTTGAATAGTCTCCTGTAGTCAGTTACTTATGTGCCTGAGATGTGACATTTTTATTTTGGTGGGTCACTGAGTATATATGTGTTTAAATGTCTAAATTAATTTACCCAATTGTCTGTTTCATTAAAATTACAGCATTGCCACAATATGGAAATGTTTACACATGCTTCATCGCCAGAACTCAAACTCTGGACACCATAGTAATGGGCAAGAGTATAATTGATGTGCCACTAAAGCGCCTAAGTTTACCTTATAAACATGAAAATTATAATCCCTTGCAATTTAAAGACTGCGTACCTTATTTTAACAATGTCATACTTTAACTCAGAATACAAAAGGTTCAGACAGAACATGGAAACCTAGAGAGGTAAAAATCACTCAGCCATGTTGTCTTCTTTAACATCACACCAACTGAAAGTAACAGTGCTAGCAGGCTCCTGTTATTTTGATTAATGAGGGCTTCTGCAGTTTGGCCATTTAGTCTTTTGCATTACAGTCATGTACAAGGTTATTGTTCTGTCTGAATAACCACAGTACAATGCGCTGCCCATTTCACCTTCTTCAAAACTCAATATCATGGATTTGCTGTACACTTTATTTTGGTTTATCGTTATGCCACACATTTTAATAAATCATTGACATGTTTTCCAGGACTATGTTTACAGCACTGTGTAAAAGATTAGTGCAGCCACTGTTCATTTTAATTGATGAACAATTATCAAGGGTCTTCCAGGACTTCAATTTAGTTTGTTTCAGTTTTTTCACTCAGATACAGTGTAATTAAAACAAACACATTTTCTACTTATTTGTTGTGGTTGAAATAAAGGACAATGGATTTATACATACTTTACTGAATATTGATTTTCTCATCATTCTCTTAGTAAATACTACTTTAAGAAAGATTTTTTTTTTAATCTGTAAATGGTACAAAGATTACTAAAGTATAATATGATTATAGATTTTTTTTTTATTATCATTGCCGAGTACAACAACATGAAGAAGCTATGAAGGTGCTTGGCATAAGATAAATCAAAACTATGTAACGAGATAAATAAAGTGCAAATAGTTAAATATAATGTTACATTTACACCATTTAACAGACGCCCTTATCCAGAGCAACTTACAATTTACACAGTCTTACAATTCATGAAATTGCTCAAAGACCCATTTGTTTTACAGAGGTAGGATTTGAACCCTGGACATTTTGGTCTATAGTCCAGAACCTTCACCACTAAACCACCACAGACCATGTTAAAAATATATAAATAAAATGGATGTGTGCAAACTGCTGCTGCGAATACTACTACAACTACTATTAATATTAATAATAATGGTAAACATATTAAGATGAATATCACATTCAATGTTAATGAAAGAGAAAATTCTTTGAATCTCAAGTCTTAAAAAAATAAGAACAATAAGTATAAGTAAATAGCAATATGATTGGGAATATTGTATATTTGTGCTTTGTGTTCAGAATTAGCTTTGTGTCGGTAGTGTTTGGTATCACAATTTGGCAGAAGCTGTTCACTTCTTAAGGCTATAAGGTAGTACTTATTGTTCATACTGTGATGGTTCTGTAGCTCTACCTGCTGTTAGCAGTTCAGAGAGATGATGTCCAGGCTGGGATGGGTATATAGGAATATGTAACTGCATGAAGGGTTATTCAAATAATTTATAACCATACGACCTTGGTACTGGGCAGCATTGTAGCAGGGGAAAATGCCATTCTAGCCGATATGATCATTGTCATTGATGGGACTAAGGTTGATGGATATACAAATCATAGAAATGCCATGGGGTTCATTTATTCCTTGAGACTCAGCTATACCTCAAGCGGAGACATGTTTAAGTATTTCAGAAGCTCTTACTTGAGCTTGGTCTTCTAAACTTTTCTCCAAAATTCCATTCTTTGACTTACATAAGACATGCACTATGTTTGACACTAACTTGCAATTTGACATTATATTTTCATTGGTATAGTGATTGTGATTATTCATTTAGTTTTCCATAAGTGTGTATCTTTTGTATTTCATTTATTAACTTGACTGAATGTCAGGAAAACCCAGATATATGTTCAAATATTCTCTCTGAACTGGTTTCCATATAGCTCAGTTGTATGTCTAGTCTGTCACTTGTACCCTGGCAATGAAAAAAAAAACACATACGTGACATTTTTATAAACACCACAAAATCGTGGTATTACATTATTTGACGGCTTTCATTTAAATCAAACAGTAAATAAAGCCACAATAAGACCATCACTGTGGATTTAGCGACTGATTGGTTTTAAATAGAGGGCATCAAATAATTTTAAACCATACGCAAGTGAGAATTCAAAAACATTGTTTGGCAGTTGAAAAATGGATATCATTTGGCCTTCCTTTTTTAATTTTAATATTTTATCCTTTCAACCAATGTGTTATGTTTTACCAAGGTAGAATTTAATCTGTCAATTCAATGCAAGCCACAATTGTCTATAGGTTTTTTTATTTGTATTATTTTACAAAGCTCACTTTGTAATTACACTATAAAACGTTGAAATGTTTGTACTTTTTAAATGTCCTGGCTTAATTGTATTGTTACAAGGTTTGAATAAAATCTACCGAGACGGAAGGTTGAAGTGCTACACTGTTTAAGAAAAATATCTACTAAGACAGAAGGATTAAAATATATTGAACTGAAATATAACTTATCAGAGCATTGTCATGTAACCTTTACTAAAGGATTAGTAATTAACACAACTGAGAATGGAGAATAACCTTTACTTGAAGAAATGGTCTTTTAAAGACTTTGGCTAAACCTGGCTACCCAAAACAATAAAGCAATCATCATGCTGGAAAGAGAATATTTTGCCTAGACTTGTATACAAATAAAGCAAATTCCTACCAATCGGGTTGCACTAATGACATTTACCTGCTTCAGTTGAATAAATATGTAAATCACTGAAATCAATATATAAACACAGATCACTTTATTAGATATACCTCCTGGTTTCTACACTAATTGTCCATATTATCTATTTCACCTATCATGTAGATGTATTTGGTAATTTTACAATACAGACTTTAGTTCAGCTGCTTCTCTGTATACTTTGTTAGTCCTCTTTACGTTAGCCCCCCCTTTTATAATGGTCAGGACCCCCACAGCTCAGGTACTACAGTATTTGGATCATTTTCAGCATTTATTTATCTAAATATTTTAAATTATATGTAGGTCCAAATTTAATAAATAATTTATAGTAAAGTAATAATCAAAGTCCAGTGGGGAAGACAAATGCAGACAGGCTAACATCAACAAATGCTGCCAGGGGTCAATACCACGTTGTTGCCATGGAAGCCACAATGTGATGTAAAGAAAGCAGGATCATTATACAAATTATCTTATCATGAAAGCCTTCATAAAGCAAATATATCAGCATCCAGGACCCAAACCTCCTGGTGGATAATGAACCAGTAAACAAACTCCATTAAGAATGAATATGATCTAATGCTATTGATTCTGCACTTCTCATAATACCTAGATATATCTTTAAATCTACCTATCAGCTGTGTGTCAATAATCTTCTCCTGGTGTTTTTTAGAGTTAATAAAAAGAGCACTAGATGAATCAGTTGTTCAGCGTGACTCAGCACACCGCAGTTCTCTGACAATCTAAAAGAAGTGTTTAGATTAACATATGCTAGTGTTTCTCAACCCTGGTCCTATAGTACCACATTTTAGTGCTTATCCTGTTCAAACACTCCCCCTTTAACTTAGTAATGGGGTTTCATTGTGGCATTTTGAAATATTATTATTTTTTGTGAGCAATATATTTATCATAAGATATTGCTGCTAGAGTTGATGGTGGTGAAGGAGACTAGAAAAGAAACCACAAAATACGGATAAGCAATTGATAACAAATACAAGTTAATACAGAGAGGAGAAAACAGTATATTATTGATGCAAGACTATTTTAATATCTATATTTCATTACAGTGCGGCTGTGTTCCAGCAGAGCGTTAGATGAGAGCAGATGAGTAGAGAAGTTTGTGTAAGTTTATGATCCTTATTTTTAAGGTAACTAGTCTGCAAAGCAAAACCAGCAAAAGTTGGGACAATGCTGACAATGCAGAACCACATGCTGCATATGTTACAAAGAAAAGAGTATTGAATTGGCCTGCTTGCCGTCCTGACCTGTCCCCAACAAAGTGGAGACTTTTAAATCAGAATTGTAACAACAACAACTCTTTACTGTTGCTCATCATAACACGTGCTTAAAGAAAGAATATAGAATAATAATATTTGTAAAATACTTAACTGCTTGCTATTATCGGTGCCAAAAGGTCTTTTAAGTGTACAAACTTCCAAACCTTTTTGGAATGTGTTACAGGTCTGAAATTCAGGAATTAATGTTTATATACAACTGATAAGAAGCTGACCAAAGTAAGCATTAAGTATCTTGATCTCATACTGTCCATAATGAAATAAAAAGCAAACTGAATGTAAGACATGCAGCATTTGTTTTAAACTTGCATTTTCCATACTATCCCAACTTCCTTCTATTTGATGTTGTAGCTTTGCTGTATAATATGTAGTATGTAAGTATATTTATATGGTGTATTGTCACCATCCAAATCACATTTGGACCACAATGCGTAATTTCACAGTACGTATCATGCTCGTTACGCATTGTGCATGTGTAAAAGCAAGTAATATGTAAGCATTTAGTTCTACATTTGACAGTGCATGTAGTATTGAGAAACAGCAACATTAGTTGTTCTGACACTAAAGCTCAGACACAGAGTCATCCAATTTAGGAAACAAATCCATTTCTGAAGTTACTTGCTGGAGATGAGAACACTCAGCAGTACAGTGATAGCTGATTAATAGAAGCACCAGTATGAGGGAGGCACACCAGATTTATTACCACCACTGTCGAGCGTCGAGTTTCTTTGTGCTCGGTGGAAACATTTTTTAAATAAATGATCCTATGCTCAGAAGATGTTTCAGCTACCTCCAAACATAGCACCAACTAGCAACTGGCTGCACACACACACACACACACACACACACACACACACACACTCTTACTCAAGTGAGCAGGGAGACTCTGTATGCTATGAAATTGAAATGAGGAATATGGATTTAGGTCATACACTTTCAAAAATAATGTGTCTGGTATAGCAGGGGGGAACATCAGGAATTCTTCAGATGATATGGGAATACAAAGTGCACAAAAGACATTCCTATTAGCTCTGAGGAATAGAGGATACACGCCGGCCTGGATGTAAAACGCTCTGATTTCAGAATAACTTGAATCCGATTTACATGTAGCTTAAAGTGGAATTTCATCTCGGGTATTTTTGACAGTTTTAGCCTGACAGCAGTTTAATCCAATTTCTGAACATGACACAGTATCAACACACTGACGCTAAGTGGGATTCTAGTTTTCATATTAGATTCAAACCAGTCAATTTGAACATAACAGCTTTAGTTCAAAACAAATATTAAGAAAGTTGGGCAGCTGAATCAAACCTGGCTTTCTGATTAGTCCAAGATCAATCATCTTAATCATCTATTGTGATACTGTACTGTATATCTATACCGCTCACAGTTTCAATTATAATATCCCATAGTTTTTGTAAGCAGTGTCTTTCAGTGATTGGGTTTCCATACAAAGGTTTTGCAAATGTTGTGTGCATTTATGGAATTTCAGGTAGAAAAAAAATGCGTGAATTAAGTCGTGTTTCCGTCCACTAGAGTTCGTATTTGCTTTTATTGTAATAATCTGTATATGCATTTACATGGCTTTTAATGGCTGTGTTTAGTTTGGAGAATATTTGACTTGTACTTTAACCGAGTAATCAATACCAGTTCAAATAAATAAACAAATTTAGGAAGAAAATATAAATAATGAATATTTAAAATATTGCCAGGTGGAACACTTTTCGTTTCTGACCTTCTTGGACATACTGTTCAATGTGGAAACAATATCATGGGTGCACTTGCCAGTCAGTGAGCCAGGAGATAGATAGTAATAGACTAATAGATAGTGACATGACCATGCCTTCCTCAGTGAAGACAGAAATTATCATCTGTTTCCAGAAATGACTTAACCTATTAACAACCTGCGAAAGGATCTACATCAGTTTGACTGAAGTCTTAAAAATTACTGTTACTGTTATTATAACAGCCAATTAATGCTGTTGATCCATGAGCATAACTGGGAGTTTAGACTTGGAAGTGGAAGTCTGTTTTGTGTGTCTACCTGTTTTGTGTTCACTTGCTTGTTAGCTCATGTTTGGACTAGAGATTGGTCTTACTCAATTAATGTGTGAGTCGTGTTTGTATTGATGACTTTCCATTACCTATGTAGAACAAGCTGTGAATCCAGTTCGAAAGTATATGTGCCTGTTCTATGTAATTAGTACTCTGTTTGTAGCCCATTATCTGTATATTAAACCTAAAACTATAATAAACTGTTATACTTGCTCAGTCTCTCTACCATATGGTTAATCTGTTTGTTTCCCCAGACAGTGTTGTATTACTGTTATATACTGTTATATTGTACTGTACTGTATTTTCTTAATTATTATAAATTGTCATAAATTAGAAATGGTGAGATTCAGGATCCTGTATTGCAATAAACATCTCAGCTTTTCGCTGGTATTTCTGATGGATTTGAATGCAGTTTTCTTGTAAGTAAAATCCCTTGTATCTACATTACAGTAGCATAAAAAGATTGTGTGACTATGAAAATGTCCAGTCAGTGTCCTGTTTCACAGAACGTTCTGTGGTTGTTAAACAGCGCGTAGTTCCTGTAGAAGAAACATTGGTACAAAATCATGCTCTTGAAACTGGTGCTTCCTGTTAATTTGCATCTTTTAAAATGAATGAATGAAAATGACTAACTGTAGCACTGCTGTGCCATCCATATTCACTCTATATATGACACACTTGGAAGATTTCTGTGATTTATGTCAAGCGTGTATGTCGTATATTCAATTTCTACCTTTGGTGTGTAATCTATTTTTCTCTGAACAGACCAGAGAGCTGTCATTCACACGTGTGACACACTGGGCGACTTTGTCACCGCACAGTGCTGCTGTGCCAGCTTTCTTCCTGAACGCCAGAGTCTGAAATCATAAGAGCTGCCAAATTAGGTTATTCTTCCAAAAATGTACCCATATTGTCATTGTCAGTAAAATGCTCAATTTTGTTGGGCATTACATTTACATGCATTTGTGAAACTATGCTTTTCTTTGTGCCTACTACCTACAGACAGTTTAGGTAGGAGACATAAACTCGCTCTAAAGTGGTATATAACACCCAGGCAAGAAAAAAATATGAGTAATCAAAAAATGCAAATGACTCCAGATTCTTTCTTTTTGACAGAAATGCGAATAGAAAACTTGGTAATTACGATTTTAATGGCTTGACCTGTTTTCTAATTATGAGTCATTCAAGCACAGAGATATCGCAAGAAGTAATACTGCATTGTCTAAAGTCATTGTCTTCTAATTCTTTAGTTTGAATCATTCTTTAGATAAACATTGAAAATAAACATTAAAAGTGAATGCACACTCAATTATACAGGTCCAGCATTTTGTACATTTCAGTAGAGAAGCACGACATCACAGCTTAAATAGTTCAGTTCAAAGCTCCTGTAAAGTATCAGACTGTTCTGATGTATTTCAGCCTATTTTCTGATTCATATTTCATGCATTAGCTTTTTCTGTCAGTTCATGACAAGAGAGTTTCAGTAGCTCTGTGTGTGAGAAAAGAAACACTGCAAGGCTACATAATATCAGTCGTAAAGCTGCCACTAGGCTTGGCCTCTACAGAATGGAACAAAAGAGCCCGCTGAGCTGATGAGTGGAGAAAGGCACGACTGAGTCATGGGTCTACTGCAGAGATTAGTTCTCTCTGAGGGAAACGATGTAGAAGGATACAAAATAAGACACGAGTGAGCCATTAGATTCCATGTGAAACTGAAGCTATTATCACATGGGCATGGCTGAACTGGTCATTTTGATGGTCAGTGTCTCCGTCGCCAATCAAAGCTCATACACCCATCATGCCACCATTAAGTAGCATATTTAAATGCCATTCTGTGCCACTCCAAAGTTAGAAAATGGATCATAGAGAACAAGAACCAATACATCTCTTGACTAAGGCAGAACTCTAAGAGCATAAGGACGTCGTCGGAGCCAAAAATATCAGCACCAGCAAAGAAGCATTAAGAAACAATTCACGGTACGCTCGTACTGTCAATGACCAGGCACTTGCGATTCACACCAGCTAGTTTATGCAGAGCCAGGGATTTCCTTGCTCAAGCTTTAGCCCATCAAAGGGGTTGTCAGTTTCAGCGAATTTAGCCCCAGATCGATGGCAATAATGTTTGCTTTACGTTCATTCGTTCATTTGTTAATTCATTTTCTCATCGGCTTATTCCTGGTCAGGATTAAAAGCTGGTGGCTATGTTGCACTTGTCACATCAAGCAAATTTCTAAAACCATGAAGCCGGTCAAATGCAGGGCTGCATAAGTGCACTGTGGAGCAGTGGAGGATAATTCCGTGGTTGGCCTTCCAGGCAGTCACACACACACACGCACACGCACACACACAATACTAAAAGGGCCATATTCACATGAAGCATTATCCCATAAAATTAAATAACACCATATCTGCAAAGAACAAACTTAAATTACATTTCTACTCATTTTAACGAACCAACGAGCTAAGCTCAGTTCAGTCCAGAATTTGATCCCTGAGTAAAGATGATTTTCATAACTGACCATTAGACTGTATGAACCTCATATTGTGCAATAAGAAACACAACAATATATATATATATATAAAAGTCATTAAAACCGATGCAATTAACAGCCCATTTCACAATTAGCATAAAATTGGCAATACGATTTAAATTTTCATGACAGTGTGGAGTAGGAACTTCTCAACCATGTAGAATTTAATGAGTCTCTTTAGAGGACTTTGCGGACACAGAGTCAAATTGGACTCAAAGGTAGTGAAATTAGTCATGAGGGAGAAAACGGAAAAAGAAAGATAGTGGAGAGAAGAAAAGACCAACTGAGTAAATTAACCATTAAGTAAAAGGAAGTTCTTGATTAGTTTAAACAGAGAATTTAAGCTCGGACTAAAAGGGACTGGGAATAAGTCCGAACCAGAATCTCATCCATCACTCAGGCTAAACAAAGGTAAATTTGGCAGATGCACCCCAGTCAAGACCACCCATTAATCCTAGTGACGTCTAATTAGGCATGGCTGTGTGAGTGGCCAAGATGCCATAAATAACTGGGAATCTAAAGACTGTCCCAGAGGAGAGATGGGAGCTTGAAGAGAAACAGTGGAAACATACTGAGTCAAGACCAAGACAGGAACACATCGAGTCCATGTCAAAACCAAGACCAGATTGCATTTAGGCATGTGGGGAAATAACTGATTTAATCGTGATTCATGATTGTTGATCTTCAATAACAAAATAAAAATGTTCTATTTATAATGAATAACAATACCTCAGACAGACACATTGTACTCTGCTGGTCCCGACAACAATTTCAAAGTCTGCTTTACCCTGACACCGAGACGAGACCTAGTGCAAATGAATTTGAGACCAAGACAAGATAAAACTGCTCATTTATGACCTCACATCGCAGACTTCACTTGTAATGTAAACCATAAACTAAACATGTCTGAAACATACACTTTTTATTCTTTAACAAATAAGACTGTTTACAATTAACGGCAAGACTTGAAAAGATTCCAACACAGACTATAGGCATTTCTGTATACAGGATATGCATTAATCTATATACAATACCATAAAAGTAAAAAATATACTGCTCATAAAAATTAGGGGATATTTTTGTGTGCAGCCCAAACTGGCAAACGATGTGACTACATTTATACCTGAAGAAAAAAAGAGAGAGTGAGAGATAGAGTTAACATGAAAATAGGACATGTTGTCGTGATGTGTGACAGAGTGCAATCCACTGGTAAAAGCTGTTAGGAGTGAAAGGATAAGTGCGACCAAGCGGCAAACTCATAAACACCACCAAACAGAGATAAGTAAGAGTGAGAGTGTGCATGAGAGAGAGGTGTCTGTTTCAGCAGTTCCCTTTCACACACTGCTGTACTAAGTCAACATTTTCATTCCCTTCCAAACCAGCCATACTGAAAACAGAGTTTGGAAGGCAATGAACTGTACTGAGCTGTATGACTGAAAAAACCATCAGGAGTGTGGTTTCTGTCAGGGTTCCTCTTTATGCACCTCAGAGTTTTTCATTTCACCATTGCCTCTGGCTGCTCAGTTGAGGTCTAGACAGCGATTTTTGTGGAGTTGATTTGCGACAATATCTGGGGAAACAGTCTCCTCCTGGGTGAGGCTGGACAATTTGATAAAGTTCGCAGAGAGATCTGTGCAGCAATAGATCATAGAGGCAGAGCAACCAATCTAAAGCTGCTTCAGTATCTGTATGAATTAAAGTACGTCACCATGCATTAATGTTTTTACATCTTGTAAATAAAGGCCTATTCAGCCGAAAAAAAAGAAAAAAAAAAAACGCGTGCCGAATATTAAATCCATATTTCACAGTGCTACGTTGCGTAAACTTCTGAATTACAACTTGTTCTAATTTCTGCGTTGATCAGATACAATATAGCTGAAAGGCTGGGGAATGATGATGGTAACCACAATGTGACCATTTTCTTGTTTTATAAGCACTGCACTTATCTTTGATGACGTGAGAAAGACATGGCTAAATAAGACAGACAAGGGACACTGTTTAGACAAAACACTTAAAGTGAGTGGGCCTTAACTCAACAATCCAGCACATCAAACAGCTGATGCTGTCTCCCCCTTAATTTAATACTACTGCTGCTTGAAGGTAAGGACATCAAGAGAACAAGTGTTTTTCTGGGCTAAACAAAAAGCTCATTTTATGAGCTCATGTTAATTAGGCTCATGTTTATGCTACGATACACATTCACAAATGTGTGTTGAGACTATATCCCTTTTGTTAAAATATAAAAAAAACACTATTTACCCTAAAATTAACCTAAGTTTAGAGGTTCACATACTTGTGGCACTGACATATATGTAGCATTTTTTTAAATAAATAAAATGACCAAATATAATACAACCCCAATTCCATTTAAGTTGGGATGTTCAATTAAAAACAGAATACGATGATTTGCAAATCCTTTTCAGCCCATATTTAATTGAAGACACTACAAAGACAAGATATTTAATGTTCAGATAAACTTTCTTGATTTTTGAATTTTGAATTTGATGCCTGCAATACGTTTGAAAAGAGTTGGGACAGGAGCATGTTTATAATTGTGTTACATCACCTTATCTTTTAACAACACTTAATAAGCGTTCAGGAACTGAGGACACTAATTGTTGAAGCTCTGTAGGTGCAATTATTTCCCATACTTGCTTGATGTACAACTTCAGTTACTCAACAGTCCGGGGTCTCCGTTGTTGTATTTTTCGCTTCATAATGCGCCACACATTTTCAGTGGACAAGCAGGTCATTCTAATACCCCACTATTTTACTACGAAGCCACACTGTTGTAAGGTTGTAACGTGCAGAATGTGGCTTTTTCGTTGTCTTGCTAAAATAAGCAAGGACATCCCTGAAAAAGACATTGCTTGGAGGGCAGCATATGTTGCTATAATGGTGCCTTCACATATGTGCAAGAACAGTCCGACAGTTCTTTTCCACTTTGGTGGACATGACCTCTATGGTTTCCAAACACAATTTGACATGTGGACTCATCAGACCTACACTTTCCACTTTGTATTAGTCCATCTCAGATGAGCTCAGGCCCAGAGAAGCATTTCGGGTGTTTTTCCCTTACCACTGTCACCCCAGGCTTGCTCACCTAGGGCTTTGATCCTAAATAATTGTAAAACTGCTATAAACCTAAAAAAGCGCTATGGAAATAAATGGACTTTGACCATGTTTGCTGTATTGCTGATGCCATTTGAATGCATTTTCTGCTGGGATTAATAAATGATCAGTCGAATGACCACTTGATCTTATCCATACATTTAAACTTATCTAGCCGTCCATGCATTCTTGTACTTTTTAAGCTGTTGTACCAAACAAGTGCAAATAGCCGTTTTTGTTAAGCATTTTGTTTCAAATCCTGTAAACTGCTAGTGCAGTATATACTGTATATGAGTAAGTATGCTGGAAAAAATCTTATGGGTGACAAAAACTGAAAACGTGTTTGAATGCAAAAACACGTCTGGAGTACAAAAATCCATAAGAAGTGTATTTTGCATGGAACAAAATCTCTGTTAAACAGTGCAATTAGGGAATCAAATTCCCCAAACCACTTCCTGTTTATTCAAAGTATCTCAGAGGACAGCTTAGAGCATCAAAGGTAAATACTAGCAGGCTGAACATCAGGCTTTACCCCCAGGCACTCTGCATTTTAAATGCTGTACTGAACACATTAGCATAACTATACTACTGATGTTCTGTTATTATACTCATAATGCTAGTTAACTTTTTCCCAACCTGCCCATGTAATTATACTGCTCATCTTTTGTTTTGCCCTACATTATGTGTCTAATGTCTGTATTAGCATGTGTTGACACACTAGGTGAAATGACTAAGACAGACAGTAAACAGCCAATCTGTACTGTATCATGAACTGAAGTCACTGAACTGTGAATATAACTATTTTACCGGTCATGCTTGTTAGCTCACGCATATACTAGAGAATATTCGAACTCGGTTGATGTGTTTAGAGACATTCTTGTGCAAGTTACTCATGTTTGTGTTTAGGCAAGGCAAGTTTATTTGTATAGCACCATTCATACACATGTAAACTAAAACACAAGCTAAAAGTATAATTAAAACACAATCAAAAACATTATTCTTAAGAAATTGTTAACTGTGTTTATGACTTTCAACTATTTGAACTACAAGCTATAAATGGCACCTGTAGATGTATGGGCCTCTCCTATAGTACTGCTTTGTTTGTCTCCCAATACCTCAATATTCTCTCTAACCTACATCTACAGTTTTTAAACTGGTTCACATTCACTTCCTGAGCCTCTGTTACATCTGGCTGATCTTCTTGTTCATAATGCTGTGTATCATTATTCATGTCATATAATTATATAATTATTATCTTCAATCAAACAAAATTGTCAGGTCCATCAAACTATCTTTTAAGTGTTATGGCTTTTCAATGCAAAGGTTCATAACAGTACATTACTGTATTTTTTATTATTAATGTGGATTTCCATTTTTTAAAAAAGTTTAGCACGTGTACAGCATTGTATGTTTTAGACTAGATAACATTTGGCATGCTGTATAAATTTTAGCTTTCCTGTTTTTCAGTTGTAGCCCAGACACATTTACTTATTTGTACAGTTTCTTTTTCTGAAAATACCCTGTAAATGTATATTACACTAGCATAATGTTTAGAAAAATCTTTTAAAAACTAGACTCAGTTATTCTTGACAGTGACAGCTTGGTAGAATTAGGAATTGAACTCACAATCTTGTGATTAGTAGTCCAGAGCCATGACAATAAACCCCCACATTTGGGAGTCATTTTAAAACACTATCTATCAACTGGCTGTGCTTTTCAATGGAAGATCCCACCAGCAGCACCAGCAGTTGTTCCTTGCACATGTTGCTGTACCTCATTCCACTCCCTGCTGGCACACTTATGGCACACTGAGGGGACATTTGGAATCATTCTTACTTTAGGGGAAACGTGTGTGTTCTCTCAGCAGCTGCAGTATTGCTCTCCAGCTGTTTCCAGGTCAGTTCCATCATCAGTCTTCTTGTGCTTTGAGTCCTCTATTAAACTTACGTTGCTCTTGGTTCTTCTGCCAATTCACCTACAGAGAAAGTTATACCATATAAGCATTCTGATTGTGCTCATGTGCGCCCCTGTCAATGGCTTCAACCAGTTTGCCTTTTGCGCATAAAATTAAGCACAGATCTATGAATTCACTATGGCACGTACATATAAGGGGTGGCACGGTGGCACAGTGACCAGCACTGGCGCCCCACAGCTCAGAGATACTTGGCTTAATTTAGACAAATATGCACTCATTTTGAATTTGATGCCTGCAACACATTCCAAAGAAGTTGGGGAGTGAGAGGTGGGGGGGCATGTTTACCGCTGTGTTCCATCACCTTTCCTTTTGTACAATAAGCTTTATGTTAATGACTTTGCATAACGAGTTGTGTGACGGAAGAGAAAGCAAATGCAGTTGCCGTGGGTGTGTTTTACGCAAACATATGCTACACTTTGATATATACAGCATGTTGTACATTCAGCCCTTTGGTTTGTGATCATTTCAATTTACTGAATCCCCATTGTGCTTGGTAAGCACCTGCGTTGACAGGAGCAAGGTAACATCTGTCCAATTCATTCAATCATACATTATCTTCCGCTTAATTCAGCCGGTGCCCACCCCGCAACTCTGGGCACAAGGGCAGGAACAACCCTAGACGGGCCGCCAATCCATCGTAGGGTGCACACACACAGTCACACACTAAGGTCCTCTTTCGAGACACCACTTGCACTTTCTAACATGCATGTCTTTGGCCTGTGGAAGGAAACTGGAGTACCCGGACTAAACCCACGCAGACACGGGGGACCCAGAAACGACCCAGGCTGCCCCACCCTGGGATTGAACCCAGGACTTTCTTGCTGTGAGGCAGTGATGCTACCCCCTGAACAGCCGTGCTGCCCTATCTCTAAATCAGCTATCTTTGCCTTATGTGGGAGGAAACTGGAGCACCTGGATTAGACCCACATGGGCAAGTAAAAAAAGAAAGCTAAAGAAAGACTAAAGAAAGCTACGAGTATATTTTTATCCTCCCAATTAAAACAGATCACTGAAATTCCTGACTTGTAAATACTGTAGGTCCTATTATCATAAAAGCACATTTACACCCAACTGACAAATAGGAGGAAATGTGAGTGGCGGCAATTACCAGGCACTTTCTAATTATAGTCAGGAACGTTTTGGAAATTGATGGTTGCACTGTGATTGAGTTTTCACAGTGATGCTTTATAAGTTCAAGAAGGAAACGAGTCATATAAAAAAGTAACACGAATACATAGGTTAATCACAGCCAAAGGTGTAAAATTGCAGCTGGAATTGCATTTAAGCTCTTTCTATATTCTGCTTTGTATCCCATTCATATTCTAGTGGTTATAAGAGACATGAGACAGTCGATCTTAATTGAGCCATGAGCTAGAGTATAAACAAAGGATGATGGGATTAAATGGGAAAAGAGAAACATGCCACATGGAATCAATTAATGTTTCTGACAGTGAACTATTGCTGCTCACAAAGGTACAAGATTGAAACCTGTCCCTCTGGTGACACTGATGTCGTTCATTTTATTTACTTCTAACTCATGTCTCATTTGATTATACATTCTTTGCTGCACAGATACTTAATGAACTGTACATTAGACAAGTGCATGAATCAATACAGTGCCACTTATTAAGATCTGAACGGGTGATAGAATGTGTGTAAACCCTTCTCGTTATAGATTGCAAATGTAACGCTCTAATTCTCAGAATAATCCTGCTTGCTTCTGCTTTCTCTGTCGTTATTAAGTCCCAAAAGACAAAAATCACCACGTGCAGTGCATTTTAATGCCAAATAAAAATGCCATAAAACAAGAGGATTCACTCTCTTGAATAACAATCACCTGATACGATGCTTACAGAGCATCATCAGACCTCTTTAATAGAGGCTTTTTTTGTATTACAGCCTGAAATTCAAATCCATTATTTTAAACCGTTATTATTGACAAAAATTACACTGTTTCAGTAACAAGAAGAAAGACTACCGTTCTGAAAATGAATGCAAAATGAAAAACTAAAATAACAGGGGCTTGATTTAATTATAGTCAGCAAGGTCGTTCGGATGTATCTGCCGTTTTTGCACAGCAGGATATGGAAATATTACTTTGCCATCATGTTTTACAGTAGGAATGGTACATTTTTGGTGGTGTGCATGTTTTGTCAAACATAGTGTATGTAGTTCAGTCAAAGAAGTTCAATCTAGTGTCGGACCTCACCTTAAAACCTTTTCCCACTACCACACAGGCAAACTTTGTGCGAAGTTTGTCAAATTCTTGTCAAGCACACAGACCAAACCAAACACAAAACATAGCATGGATTGTGAAAGTCGACTGGTTTGCTGCCAAAATGTGCTAAGATACTCTTGGTGTCACGCTTTTCAAAATAAAAGTAATAGTTTCCTCATGTGTTTGTTTTTGGATGGGACAAACCCAACTGTTTTTATCACTCGGTACCTGCACCAGTGTGAGTACAAATCAAAAATGTCCTCAAACTGTTGAAAAGTTTACCGTTTAAGATTGTGACCAAGAGTAGGGTTGTGACTGTACTTCATATGGAGGCAGTGAAAAATCGCCTGGACACACAATAATAAATGACATTCAAGACTAGCTTGAATCGAATTCGGTTCAGAATTTATTACAGTTAAGTGTAGATATTGAGAAATCAGACATGTTTAGCAGCTTTCCATCTCACATAACAATTATTAAGCTTAATCTAAATGCTGACGTTCTATTGTTTGGCAGAGAGGAAGTGCTTTGCTATGACTTTACATTGCTGCATAAACAAACACTCCATTCAAAATGCTGTTTAATCTGGGAGATGGTGTTCCTCATCACCTGGCACAGGGTAATCTAGTTTAAAGTACCTCCCTCAGGAGGAACTCAGCCTGCTGCTTGTGATTGTGGATTCAAATGAGTGACTGTACAGTGACAGAGAGATTTATCCAGCATAGTTTAAATACAATCCTACTTTTATCTTCATTCCTAAGGAAAAAAGACAACACCACCATTGTAGCAGTGAGCTTAGAAAGCAGATGGAATACAAGTCATTAGGTTCTTTCCTCTCAGAGCTCAATTAGATATTCAGTTCAGTAACACCGTGTGGCTTCTTCATTTACCTGAGTGGCATTATGCTGCATCGTAAAAATAAGCAGTGCAAATATAGCTTTTTGAAAAAGGCTATATTCTGTTGTAATGACGGTACATACACTGTATATTATGACCTCATGTGGCCACAAACATCTTACTTAAAATGACTTTCCACCATATTATTTTGTAATAAGTATTCTAAGGGTATGCTCAAACGAGGTGATCTGTACCGTCAACTGACCTGTGTGATCGCCTAGACACATCACACTGAACCATGCTCAGGTGTGCTGGAAGAAATGGGCGTGGGCACGGTAAGCATGTAGTGCACTACTCTAACTACCCATGCTAGAGCACTGAGCACAACATGAGATGCCTCCCATACGTGCAGTAGGGGTGGGCGATACGGCCCTAAAAT
This sequence comes from Parotocinclus haroldoi, assembly GCA_034779995.1. Classification (NCBI taxonomy): domain Eukaryota; kingdom Metazoa; phylum Chordata; class Actinopteri; order Siluriformes; family Loricariidae; genus Parotocinclus; species Parotocinclus haroldoi. The sequence goes on from JAUZST010015119.1 coordinate 25,251, forward strand.
AATATCACGATATTTAAGGGTACTTTTGCAATAACCATATGTTTGCCAATATCTTACAACAACATACAATAGTTTCGGCATTAAAATACCTGACCTTGTGGCATTTTTGACTTTCCTAATACTCCATTGCGTGCTTCTGCTTGAGATGGTGAGTTTAAATGTTTTCCCCTTTTGTTGTTACAGACCTTTTGCATAGCTTACATATTACCGTAGTTAGTTGTACATCTGATATTTTGCACCAAAACCACCTTAACTAACCACCTAAACTCCTCCAGCACAGAACCACTTTCCACCATAATCTGTTAACCTGCCCATGAGTCACGTACTGAACGTACGCCATACTCTGTGTAAATGCATTACGTCGTTAAGTAAACATGTCGCAATATGACCATACGGATGTTTTATATCGTTTAATACATTATACTGGCATTATCACCAAGAATATGATAAGGTACACCCCTAACATGCAGCACAAGTAGTCAAATCGATCATGTTATTAGGTACTAGTCCTTGTTTCCATGCTCACTGTTCTACAATTACATACTGTAGTTCATCTTTTTCGCTACATGCTTTGCTAATCCCCTTTAATCTGTTCGCTATTGGTCAGGACCCCTACCGATCAGGTACTATTTGAGTGGTGGATAATTCTCAGCAGTGCACTGACACTGATACTGATGTGAGGGTGATGTGTTAGTTATTATTTTGCTGGAACGATTGGATCAGACAAAGCGGTGCTGCTGGAGTTTTAAAGCATTGTGTTCACCCACTGTGCGCTCTATTAGACACATCTCCCAGATCTGCTCCACCTTGTTGTTCATCTGTTGTTACACAGTTTGTGTTTGTCACCCTCTAATCTATCAGTGACACTTCCTACTGGATACACATGGCTGGACAGTTTAGGTAGGTTCATCATTTACAGTTTACACTAACATGGCTCATATGAAACAATGTGGTCACCTGATGTGTACCTGATGCCCACATGCCGAACATACTAGAAAACATGGACAAATAATGCCTGCTGCAAACTTGAGAATAGTGAAATATTGAACCAGCAACCTATTGTTAAAGCAGTGGCACAGTGAATTGAAGATGCTGCAGCCACACACTGAATACCTTGTGACAAAAAATACAAGGATTGCAAGCTTTCTATTTTATTCTCCACAGATCCATCTGAATTCTTGCACAACGCAACACATTATTCAGCCTGATTGTAGGATTAGGTGTCGTTTCAGGATTGTAGGATTAGGGCGATCAGTTTCTCTCGGTCATGACACTGGGGAGAATTGCAATTACACCATCTCCATTTCTCTTGTCCCTTCGCAGGCAAATTGAAGCTGACAACGATATTCCTTGTTTAACTGGCACAACACAACCATGGGTGGATTAACATGGGATTTTAAGACAGCCTGCTGAACAAGGCTTAGATCTGGATTCCTTTATCCTTTCGTTATCAAGAGGCTATTATCAAAAAGGGCAGGCTCAGCTGTTAATGCGCACAGATAGCATGAAGCTGACGAAATGCCAAACCCTTATTAAAAATGTAAAAGGTTAGCAAGTCACACGTATCTGTTTTACACTGATGGCACTGTGTGAAACTCACTGAGGTAAAGACATGTTTTCACATGAGGATAGCAGTGGACTGGGACAACTGATTCTATCCAATAGCTTCAGATTAATATTCTGAAATAAAAGATATGCGCTAATTCCCACAGGCAAGTAAACCATGTCCAGGTTCAATCGGTGTGTTTGCATTGGCTTAATGATCTGATCGTAATCAGATTTCTGCACTTATCTGATTATTCAAAGGGGGATGTAAACAGCACATTGATTTAGGATTAGAAATCAGATGAAGAAATCTGATCAAGAAAACTAGATTTTAGCTACTTAGTCGGGTTTCCCAGAGCCTGTATATCCTTACTCTGATTTAAATTGGTTTTCAGTCTGCTCAAACACGCACACAAAGCTTGGAAGCAGCTTAGAGAATCAAACATGGTTGTTTCTTTTGGGTTCCATTCCATCAACAGCTACTAAATTATTTGGGGGAGGTTGTGAAAGTTACTGGTTGGGTTATTGGTTGGTTGCGTAGTAGAAAGGCAGTTATTGCAAGTCAAGTAAATCTGGAGTGTTCCCATTATTTGATAAGTCAAAGTCAAATGTATTTATGTAGTGCTTTTAACAATTAAGCATTGTCTCAAAGCAGCTTTACAATTTATGATATTATCCTAAAAGGCCAATTCCAAATTGAGCAAGTCTAGGGCGACAGTGGAAAGGAAAAACTCTTTGAATATAAAAGGGGATATACCTTCCTTGTGTGGCCGAGATGTTGACTGAAATAATGAAGTTATAATAATAGTAAAATTGAGCACATAATAATTCAAATCAAGAATAAAATTCAAATTAGTAATAACATTTTACTAAACTAGTAACAAAAAGATAAAGAGGATTATTTGGTACATGCACTCATCGGTACAAACTCAAATACTAATTTAATCACAAGTAATCAAGTAAGTCACCAGTGTTTATAAAATATTTCTGGCACAATGGGAAAGCAAAGCTGTCAATGATCTTCTAAAACAGATTTTTATCTTCCTGATTCCAAACCCCAATTTTTGGCGAGGCAGGAAAAAGTGGAACAACAGGCACTGATCGCTTTATTCCTGCACTGCTGCTGAAGGTGAGGCTTCTTCAAAAGCACATAGCCCATTCAATGAAAACTCATAAAATTGCTAAATAATCCATGCACAGCTATATCCATCTAATAAAGTGCAAGCCATTACATATTTCAAAAAGTAGCTGTGAGGTATGGAGCCCTTTGAATTGAGAACAAAAAAAACCAGAAAGATGATCTAATTGAATGCGATTCTTACTCAGGCAAGTCTGTCCAAGCTATATGTTTCATTTTGAAGATGCCACAGAACAGAAGAGTTGTTTGGCAGAAGCAGAAAGGATAAACCCTGTACGAGGACATCTGATTTTTCAGTCTGTCTTCATGGACCAGATGCTTACTGATTTGGATGGATCAGCAGAACATGACCTGCCGCAGGCCAAAGCCATGTTATATTGGATAAAACAAATGCAATTACAAGACACAAAAGGAATCAAGGTTTTTCCTCAGCATATTAGCAACGTATCACTGTACCTGAAACCTAAAATTGGCAGTAGAATATAATCCAAACCACAGTATCACTCATACACATCACATCCAAACCACACCATAAAAAAACATCTCCGGATAACACCTCCAAATTCCACCTTCACTGACAAGCCACAACAAATTCAGACAAAGACATTTTTAAACTGCAGTATATCTCCTTCAAATCCCACCATCTGCAGATCACACTACAAACCAATCCCATCACCCCTAAACAACACCTTCTACAGTATTCTAATCACCAAACACCACATCCAAATCCAGATGTATGGCCCTTTCTAATCATATCATCTCATATCAAATCCCACCATTTACCATCTGCATTACAAATCACATCATAAGGGTGTGAAATACGCGTCGTCTTATATTAATTATTCAAAAACACGCCTTAAGTCACACATTCACTGCGTCATGTAGCCAGGTAGGACATACTAGCAGCGTGTGTAGTGCATGGAGCATACTGGCACCTGCACAAATCAAGCATTTTGGCATTCTAGCTAAAAGCGCATGACTGAAGTTGAGGGACACCGACACCACCAAGCTCACATTTTACATCATTGGACGAGGTTTGGCTCAAAAAACGACATTATGTAAACTACGATGGAAAATGGTTGACATTAAAGACAATCTTATTATCAAACTATCCATCCATTATCGTCCGCTTAATCCACGAGGGATATCTGGCAACTCTGGGCAGGAACAACCCTAGATGGGGTGCCGGTCCATCACAGGGCACACACACATTCACACACTAAGTTCCACTTTTAGAGGCAACAATTAATGCATCTCTTTGGGCTATGGGAGGAAACCGGAGTACCCGGAGTAAACCCACACAGGCACAGTAAGGACATACAGACTCCACCCTGGGATCGAACATTTACATGATGACATTTACATTTATGCAGAGCGACTTACAACTCACACAATTCAAGCAATCGTGGGTTAAGGGTTTTGCTTAAGTGTGTTAAGGTCCCAACTGTGGCAGAGGTGGGATCTGAACCCTGGACCTGACCTTCAGTACCTTAACCGCTAGGTTACCACAGTCCCGGACATGACATCTTGTCCATGAACTAGTTGTCAAGTTCAGCGCGAGGTACCGGAACAGTCAGAAATATCCCAAAACATTCAGAATTTCTACATAGAGTTTGACAAATTCCCTTTTAGCGAGACAATGCGACTTACAATTTCTGTCCCATGACCTTGATTGTGCCATAAGCTTTAAACCGCGTCTTTGATAGAATACTGGAAATTGCCAAACCAGTACCGTTACTGGAGAGACCAGTTGATTCTTCATTCATTAATACTTCAGTTCAATTGTAGCTGTTTGTAAACATTATTATGCATTTAACATAAAGATCTATGATATAACAGATATGCACACACATGCACCCACTCTTAATTTCTGCTTTATTTAGAATTGAAATGAAGAAACTGGGGCAGAAGATGGCATGACTCCTAGTGAAAAAACGCAAACCATTCAATCGGATTGTTTCCGTGGGGTAAATGTGACTTTTAGCTTTACCCTTGGTACAGCTAGTGAAACAAAGTCAATAATGCACATAATAACTTAGTCTCTTAAAAATACCACCAAATAAATAGAAATAAATATACAGTTCAGTCAGACCCCCCCCCCAAAAAAACAAACAGCAATACTAAAATGTCACTTCCAATCTCTGGTATAGTACAAATCCACCATGCGATATCAAGAAACAGAGAGAGAGAAAGAGACAGAGAGAGGACGTTCTTTAAATGGAGCTGAGGCCAAGTTGATCCAGAGAGAAAGGGAGATAAAACTTGGCTGGTACAGGGTGTCCTTGACCTGTGGGCAGTCTTGACCCATCAGTCCTGTGTTTCTTCCAGGCTTGGCACTGTCCCAGTTCCCTTGATCCGTCCCCTGCTTGATTGCTCCTGCATTTGTGGGCAGTGTGGGGAGAAGGGGGCCACTCTCTGACTAAGTAAATCTAGCCCCACACTAAGGATTATGGAAGCCAGTCCATTGGCTGGCTGCATCTGAGGGTCCTAGGAGGTAGTGGCACTGTTAAATTTATCCAGAATGGTGACGTTGAATCTCTGAAAGAGCCACTGCTGCGTTGCCGACTCAGGATTGCACTTGTTCATGAATATCCTCTTATCACTCGGACTGCAGTCCATACAACCACTGCTCACTGGGTGGTACAGAGACTTGTCCTGCAAACATGAAAGAGATAGAGATTAAATACGATTATAAATTAATCTATGTTCCAAGAACCAATCAGGACGCAAGATCGAATCATGTGGATTCAAGTATTCTCAACTTGCCACTGCTCTGAGGTTCTGGTATTTTGTAAACAGTGAGTATTGTTGATCAGTGAGACTAAACTACCAGACTAAATTTGAAGCTTTTTATAACACTTTAATAGTACACTTTATTATATATATACACACAAGTAATGGGTCAGTGGGCCACCATATTGAATCAAGAGCAAGTTTTTTTGTCAATAGTAAGGTGTTTATGTAGAAAATCAGAGAAAACAGTAATATCTCTTATGGTTGAGAAGAGAAATTTCAAAACTTTTGTTGTTTATCACAGGAAACTGATGATGGAATTGATGATTCTGATGTCCAGGGAATGCAACTGCTGTATCATGGCCATAGACTTCAACAAAGTTCAGGTTCTGAATTACTCAGAGCAGTCCGTCTAGCACCAACGACCATGCCACGTACAAAGTCACTTAAATTACCTTTCCTCTCTGTTCTGATGCTTGGTTTAAATATCAGCAGGTCGTCTGGACCATGTGTTCATACCTAAATGCATTGAGCAGCCATGTGATTGGCTGATTCGATATTTGTGATAATGAGCAGTTAATCAGTTGTACTTAAAAAAGTGGCTGCTAAGTGTAATGTGTGTGTGTGTATATATATATATTAAAATAGTAATTTGTTCATGTGTGTGTATATACTGAGAAAATAAAGTAGAGAAAGAAGGTGATGTAGGAAAGGAAAACACCTTAGCTCACTCACTCTGCCTCTCTGTTCTCTTCCATTTCATTTATTGCTCAGTGTGGATGATGGTACCCCAGCACCAACATTCACCTTCATGCCTTTTCAAGTGTATACTGCCTTTGTCCTTTGCCGTCACTGACCTCCTACACTGATGGTCATTACTCTCACCCTTGATGCCCCAGACTGAGGAAATAGCTGTGTGTTCGCGTATATTAACTTTCGTGGAGCTCAGAGGAACTTGAGCACTGCCTCCATCAGTTATGGTGAGCTGTAATGTGTGCTCAGAGGAGAGAGGGAGCCTGAATGGGGTTTGTGGTAATAAAACATTTACCTGCTCCTGCTTGAACCTCACAGCCATGCCACAAAAAGCAAAGAGTATTTCTGAGAAAGGAAACGCATAGTTTCACAAGAGACACTTTAGAGTCAATTAGTGTGACCAAGTGAATCACACGTGTGCAATATTTAATCTCTTTGATATGTTACTCCAGGTGAAGTCATCAAAATGGTGCAGCATTATCTAAGCTCATATATATTGTATAAGATTTAATATGGTTTACATTGGAATTTGTGTGTTGAATTTTGCTGCTAGTACATTACTGGAAAGCTTAGTATTGACTGGGTCTTCATGAAATATGTTCCATATTTCAGTTATTATATTTCTGCTCTATATTATTCTTAATAATGTACGATGGAATTTATGACCATGGAAAATGCTTTTTTTTATGATCGGCTTGGATTCTTTGTCATGTAATCTTGGTCTGCTTATGCTATGACGAACCCAGCTCCCTGGGCTGTGAGTAACATATGCTGGGTGTACTCACACTAGGCTATCTGTACCATGCCTGAGGACAATTGACCCCGAAAGTGCTGTTGATTTGACTTTGTACTGCGCCCGGGCATGGTACACTCAGATGCTCAGATCCACTTGAAGTGGTGGGCTCAGGGACAGTTCTGTCAGACTCAGGCGCAGTAGGAATATAGTGTGATTGTTATCTTTGCTTGAGCACAGAATACAAGGTAGGGTGCCTCCTTAAAAATCTGACTGTGAGTGCAGTGTGAATAACCAAAATATAATAATAGATAAAGGTGCATGAGAGGGTTGTGTGTTAACAAACCCAAAAATACTTTTAAAAAATCCACAAAGCAAGTACAATCATGCAGTTAATTGTGAATTGTGAGTTAATCTGAATGGCCACCGACAACGCAGGATATGAATGAACGGACAAGTTAAATATCAAGAAGGGAAGTGATAATGAGGATTTGCCAATGAGGATACATTAATTAATTCATTTTCTTAACCGCTTAATCCTGACCAAGGTCGTGGGAAAACCAAGGCAGCAGCACAGGGCACAAGGCAGGGACAACTCTGCACAAGGCTCCAGTCCATTGAAGAACACATGCACTCATACAGTCAATCAATCAATCAATCAAAATGTATTTATACAGCGCTTTTTACAATGGAGCATTGTCTCAAAGCAGCTTTACAACAGTATATTATCTAAAAAAGGCCAATCCCAGTCTGAGCAAGCCTATGGCGACAGTGGAAAGGAAAAACTCCCTTATTTAGGAGGAAGAAACCTTGAGTCATACACACACTCACCCTAGGAGCTCCTCCAGGTCTAGGGGTAGCTCAAGCAGACCACTGGTGACAGGCATCCCTTGTTTTTTGTATTGTGACACCACTAAATTATGTCTGGTCAAAAATGTAACCCTGGTAACCCTGTAGTTCAGTATTAAATACCTGACTTGACAGTTACTCAACTTAGTATTTGTATTCGTACAGTACTTTGCACCCATGTAACCATGGTGACAACTGTAGATAAAGGTTTTGACCAGGCCCATTTCATGCTCCACTATTACCTTCGCCACACATCGCTGAATTAGGGCTCGTTAGTGTTCAACTAAACCAATTCAATTAATTACTCAGAGAAAAATAATTGAAAGTGACAACTACTTGGAAAGCTAATGTTCCTAACATGTAACCATAGCAACAATAATGTTATTTGAATAATCATAGCCGATTATTGAGTGTGTTAATTAAATTACAATGAATTTACCTTTGTCTTTGCATTCCATTATAAATAAGCAATGTTTTAAAACACCAATTTTTAATTGGTTGTAAACAGGCATAATGTAAACAAGATAAGTACATACGTGTTCACATATCAGAAACCAACAGACTGTGACAAAAGCAGTACATACATAACCTCTCATCCCCTCTTATGGACTCTTCTGTTTAACTGACCTCACAGGTGTCCAGTGAGGCTTATATCGCAGAACTGGGATGGGGGAACAATATCTTGCTGGAAGATTCAGCCAGCACCCAACAATAGTTTACTGACTATATAGTTTCTTAGTTTCTACGCTCTGTTTTATACATGAATCCTGCGGGTAGGGGCAACAGGAAGGCAAATGTATGATGCATTTTTCTGCAATTTCTGCAACACAGTAAAAATGTAAAACACATAATGCATGTCATTTGTGATAATTCCACTGAATAAATGATTTGCCAATTTAGCTGGACTGTCTTTAAAAAGACATTGCAGTTTTGTATGAATTACTGTGTTTAAAATAAATGTCAGTGAAGTTTGGAAGCAAAATACGTGTAAAGCGTGTGTCACGGGTCTGAAGGGGCATTGAGAGTCCTCCAATCTGGGCTCTCCTTCCTCAGGCACAGCCAATACTGCCTGTGCAATGTGCCTCAGCCAACTGGAACCCACTGCTGAGACTCGAATTTGGGTGTCTGTGGTGGTGAGCTGTTTCTGTGGGAGATTTCTGTATAGAAAAAATGTTGTTCGAATACGCCTGGACTGTTTACTGCCAAAGCACTGTTTAGTATTACCTGAGATAGAGAGTTACTATTCATTCACAGCCTATGTTTTCACGGTGAAAACAATAGGAGAACTAAATGAAAAAACATTTGAAATCAAGAACTGTGACCCTTTTCATGATTGAATACAGACTAAATGATAATGTTAATGTTACAGACTGATAAATCAAAGCAGGGGTTTGAGCCACTACTACTTGTTCAAGTTTACTTAATCTGAGCATTATAAGGCATGCTTTCATACTAAATACATTTTCCTTTTAATGTTTGTATCCTTTACTTGCGAGTTACTTGTGGGTAAGGACTGTAAACTACAGTGCTCCTCAATGTCTGATCTTCAAAGGTCATCATGGTCACTTTCTCCACCTAAATGCCCTCAGCGTGCTGTAACTTCCAGCCTGTACAGTGGCTCTATCAGTAATGTGGACACAATGGGCATCACAAAATTGCTTCAAGTACATACAGTTTTAGACCTAATATAGCTGCATACCATAACATTATTCCAGTTAACATTAATATTAGACTGATGTCAGCTTGTTAGAAAGCTAGCGACATGTGTTACCAAACAAGAGTTTTTCCTTGCCACTGTCGCCATAGGCTTGCTCAGACTGGGATTGGCCTTTTTTAGATAATATACTGTTGTAAA
>JAUZST010015120.1:0-10340 GCA_034779995.1 Parotocinclus haroldoi
TCTCCTTCTCTGCCTCTCTTTCTCTCCTTCTCTGCCTCTCTTTCTCTCCTTCTCTGCCTCTCTTTCTCTCCTTCTCTCCTTTTCTCCTTCTCTCCTTCTCTCTGACTGTGGTACCCTAACAGGTTACTTACTAGCCTAAGGTGTTACTTGATGGTCCAGGGTTCAAATCCTACCTCACAGTTGGCTCCCTATGCAAGGCCCTTAAGTTTTAAGTTAATCGTTCTGGATTGTGGTGGCCTAGTGGTTAAGGTACTGGATTATGGAGCAGAAGGTCCAGGGTTTAAATCCCACCTCTCCCTGAGAAAGGCCCTTAACCCATTGACAATTAATACAAGACTGTATTAATTGTAAATCTCTCTGGATGAGGGTGTCTGCTAAATGCTGTAAATGTAAATATATACTGCTCACAAAAGTTAGCTAATAAAATATTCCCCAATTTTTGCGAGCAACCCGGGACCTTCTTGCAGTGTGAAAACCTCAGTAGATCAGCAGTACCAACAACCATTCAAAGTCATTTAAATCACCTTTCTTCCTCGGTTTGAACTTGACAGCTCGACATCTTGACCATGTCTACGTGACTAAATGCACTGCTGAGCCGTGGTGCACATCAAATATTTGACAATCATATAGAATTAGCCACATTAAAATACATAAATTACCTAGCCTCCACAGATTATTATGCAATTCACATGGTTTACTTGGCATTAAGGTAACCGACACAAATCCTTCATTATCAATGAATATGGGCAACTATTTCTATGACAACAAATCATCAGCTAACAAGGTTCAGGATTTCGACAAGCCTACTTGCAAATAATATTTCCAAACTTACAGGCATACACAATTTATTTACCTAACTTTATAAATGTATCGTTTAATAACTTCTTATTACAGCGTGTATACGTTATTAAACCATTATTCATCGTCAGATAAAACGTCAGGATCATGACAGCCCTAGTATTAATCATATAGTTTTTAGTATATTTATTATAGATTAGTTCCTATGTACTTTATATACACAGTAGTATGTAACTTGAATACACCATGTTTCATTCACACATCCAGGACAGAGTGAATCCAAACCCTCTCACCTTCTCCCTCAGGTCAGGTCTCTTGAGCGCGATCATGCAGACATAGACCGTGTACGTGACGAAGGTTTTGTAGTCCATGAGTTCGTAGGAGGTGAAAGTAGAGACGGTGTCAAGGAAAAGCTCCGCCGCCTGCTTGAAGTCCCTGATGGCGACGCAGTACAGTCCCTGATAGACCTTCAGACGGTTTCTCCTGTCCCAGTCGCCGCCCTCCTCGATCAGACTGCGTGCAATGGTTCAGGCATTCAGATAAAAAGCACCTTTTTTTAAACAACACGTTACGTTTTCGAGCACGTGTAAAGTTTCACCTCTTGGCTTTCTCGGTGTTGCGAGTGATGAGGTCGTTGTCCATGTAAAACAGGCCAATCCTCAGCAGGTAGAACACGATGTCTAGACGATGACCCAGAGCCACAGTCTTGTCATAGGTTTTCCTAAAAGCAGTCAAAGCTCCTTCCTAATCAACAAGGGGGAAAAAAAATAGATCAACACTTTTATCAACGCTCTTAACCAAAATACGTTATGCTGATTTGAACAAATGAAATTTATGCGGTCTATGCAAGAAAAATCAAGTGTGTAAAAATTGCTTTGAAGTTTAATACCTTATCCCCAATCCTAATCAGGTACTCAGCTTTGGCCATCATGGCATCCCGGATTTCGCTCTCGCCCAGATTCTTCTCGGCATCTTCCAAAACTTCATCCAAGCGCTTCAGCTCCTCCTCGTTAGCCTTCTTCATTTTGCTCAGCAAGTCCGAGTCCACTGTCCACTTCAGCTCTTTACACAATGACTCATAGTATGGAGCCATGTCTAAAGGTCATGGATATATACATATTTAGTGCACCAAAAGGGTTCCAAACTATGTCTATATTAGATCAGGGACCAATACAGCACGTACAAATGTTCTTTATCTACTCAGCAGGGGTGTGCGATACAGACAAAGCATGATATCTCAATATTTAAAATATACAAAAGATGTTTGAACCCCTCTCTCTCTCAACCACCTGAATTGGTATCAATACTAACACTGACAGCATTTGTTATATCTTGCTGTCCATTGCATTTCTTGTTGCAAGTCACCGATTTTTTTTTTTGCAGAATGATTAGGCTAAGGTTTGCCGAGTGTCTTTTTGTGCTGGTACTTTGGCTGGGATAAATCATGGAGGCTTTTAGTAAACTAAGGACAGTTGTACGTCCAATTCCCAGGGGATTAGTGGCTCCAGAAAAACTCCCACGCCGACGCAATAAACAGAGGATATATATGAATACCTCACAAAAAGGCTGGTAATACATGTTGTCTGTAGAAAGAAAAACACTGCATTCTACCATAAGGACCTTTTCCACCTGTGAAGTATGGTGGTGGTAGTATCACGGTTTGCCCATGTTTTGCTCCACCCAGGTCTGGGTGACTTAGCAATTAATTCTCAAGAGAATCTCAAGAGAAAGTTAGAAAAAGGCAGCAGCCCAGAATTGAAGGGCTAAAATTCGGACTGATCAACAGTTACTGAAACGTTTAGTTGCGGTTATTTGTGGACACTTCAAAGCTTACAGCTTTTACAGAACGCGTTGCGTTAGCGGGCGCGAGCTTTATCGTTCCCACCCGCTTTGCGCCTAAACCAGCCTCCAGAGCGACTTTTAGCGCTTTGCTGATTGGACAACATTAACTACTCGTATCCAATTACGACGTGAAAGCGGGTCGTTTAATCCCGCCCCGGTAGCACGATTCGCTTTCATTTACTTCTTCGAACCTGATTGGACAATTAAAGTACAACTAGCCAATCAGAGGCAGGCTGGCGGTATGACTGAACACGGGTGGGATTAGACCCGGCTAAACTAGAATAGCTCAGCAATATTTAACCCTTACCTGATCTGGCCTTTCCGCTAAACGGCGACAATAAGAGGCTGAATACCAAAGCGACCTGTAACTAAGTACTGGGATCTATTTAGCTGTATATACTCACTGTTGGCTCGGACGGCCTCCATAAGTTCGCTTTTTATCTGCGCGTCCTGACTGTGATTATCCAGAGTGAGCAGAAACTTAAGCTGTGCGATCCGCAGGTCCGGATTCTTGGGTAAACCCTCTTCTTCCAGGTTCTCGAGAGGCATGGTGCACTATAAGAGATGAAGCGGTGAATGAGAGAGAAGCTTTAATTACAGATAAGAACCACAGATCAGCAGCGATGACTCCGGAGAAATCCAAACAACAGAGCTTGAATGAAATCCGCTTCCGCCCGGGCACGAAGCACCAACGCCGTATAAAAGGGGACGGAAAAAATTATTACTGACATCTAGGGAGCAACGTGTTAAACTGCAGTCGTGAGGACTAGGAGGGTAAAATTGGAATTTACTAAATCCAGGGCATCCAGGAGTGGCGCAAAAACTGAGCTAGAACCCATTTCCGTGTCATTTAAACATACCCAGAACGTAACACCTTGAAGCGCAGTCTTTATTCTGAAGTCCTGAAGAATTCGATGAACATGCCAACAAGCATCATTCATGCACAGGCAAAAACGATTTTGGACACAGTTTTGATGAGAATTGTAAATCCAGGGCATCCAGCTTTGAGAAATTTGGTTGAAGAAAGATTTGGAGTGACAAAGAAACTGAGCTGGTTTAGTTAAAAACAATACAATTTAGGAACCTGGCTTGCACCATGAGTGGGTAAAGCAAACCTATATGGACTGATGTCAGTGTTCAGACTGTACCTCTGCCTGTGCCCAGAGAGCCAGATTAAAGCCCCTATTGGCCTTCCTTGAGACAGGGGGAGCAATGCAGCAGGTCGTGTACTGGTGAGTTTTTCAGCAACATGCGCCCTGTGTTCTCTGGGCAAAGTGCTGAGCGTTTACGTCTTTTCCATCTGTGTAAAATGTAACTTGTTAACCTAAATCTCTAACTGGTACCTAAGAGGAGTAACATCATCATGAATCAGCACTGTTTTGTTGAACATCAAGCGTCAAGACATGGAGAGTTCATTAAAGCAGCTGGTAGGCAAATTTTCTAATTTCATATTCTTTGTGTTAAGATGTTTGTGTCATTATCAGACAGAAGGTGTAGAAATGTGTCTATTTAACATGCTGATTAGCCCAAGACGTGATTTCATTAGGTCACTACAAAAATACAAGAGCAAATGCATCTTTAAATTGTATTTGTTTTTTTAAACCTACATTTTTTACCTTTCACCTGATGAACAGTGCCTATAATAAATCATCATACCGTGCCATATTTACCTTTGTTCACTGCATGAATAATCGGGGGAAAATAAATGAATGCTTTTTTTTCTGACGTGTATTTATATATTATATTATTATATATTATATATATTATATTATATATATTATATATCATGTACATCAAGGTTAAAACTATTCACAAACTTTGACCAATTATTAACATTTATTTAGTAAAATATCTGGTTTAGATAAGTGATCGGCCCCTTTAGAATAACCATTTTTAACTTGCTCAGGTACAACAGATCCCACAGCAGGTTCATTGAGTCCTGCCTGAATTACTTCAGAATAAAACCAAATGCTCCTCGCGTGATAATGCTAAGAATTCAGCATTGCTGGAAAGACAAATGACAAATTAATGACAGGCATAAGTTAGTGTAATAAGTGTAATAAAAACTCCAGAGGCTTTTACTACTATTTGGAGAACCAAATCAGAGCAGTATTATGAAGTGGAAAGTATATGGCAAAGCCAACACAAAGTGCTACAATGAGTCAGCATCAACAAGATAATGGATTTTTTCCTAGCACGCCCAAATTCAAAACGAAAACCCGAATTTCTCTGCTAGACACCTGAACATGGTAAGTGGTTTACCTTCCATCTACAAGCAATGGTTTTAGGACAAAAATCCAAATCTCATTGATTAGCCAAGTCAGAATCCAGACCGTTCTGTGCTGCTGTGTAGGATTAGGCAGATAAGAAGTGAATGAAAGAAACAAAGTGATCATACTTGGAAAGAGAGCAGTCCACTGGCATACACATTCATATTTGCCAGATTAATACCAGTACCATTAATACTAGTACCATTAACATATCCTCAAATAATCGTATACTGTAATTCCTTGTATTGATTGGTTTCAGGTCCGTGGTAAAGCTCTTCTGTTTGCCTTCATTCTTGGTTTGGGAGGATCTTTACAATCTGGATGCCACTTAACCCTCATTAGCTCTCCAACTCCGGTGAGAACGTTACTCCATAAGACGTCTAAATAAAACTTAAAGACCCATTTGTGGACACCTGACACACTGATAATGATCATAAGCTTGATTAATATGAAGGTCTTCACATTACATGTTTATTTAGTCAGAAGGTCATTAGTGATTCTGAGCAATAAGACCTTGTTCATGATAATGTTCTGGTAGATCGCAAAGATGTTTGATAAGATTGAGGTCAGGGTTTTTTGCAAGATCTCCATAGCACAGTGGGCAAACCGCTTCTGTATAGAGAATAGTTTCATGTGAAAACATTAAAACTTATTTCCAAATTGGTGCAAAAATGGGTTGTAGGCATTATACGCTTACAGATGCTATGCAGACACAGCTGGCCTGTTGTGGGGTCAGTCAGATAGGAGTGGGAAGACCAGATTCATTCATTCATTTCCTCAATGCTGCAACTGTCGATGATGTCAGATGGATATGCCATAAATGCTACAGTGGGGGCATGCTCTCAAAAGAGAAGCCCGCTGTGTAGGATATTTGGTTAGTAGTAGGCAACATTGGCAGGGGAACTGGTTATGACCAAATTGTTCCTTCACTGGATGAAAACAAGCCTCAGACCATGATTAATCCTGCACCTGACTTTACAGCTAGCACTATAGTGGCTAGCAGCTCCAGTGAATCAGCTTGTTGGGATCAAATCCCAAATGGGCCTTGTAACACAAATATCATATGGTGCATCCACAGAATCCAGTGATGGACTGCTACCCTGTCCAGGGTGAGCATCTACCTGTGCCCAGTGAATTCCTGGTTATGCTCCAGTCTGACCCTACCAGAGGGGGTCAAACATTCACACTGGATAATCCAGCAAACTCCCAGATGGTCCATGTGTTCTTTATCACTCCAGAGAATGTTTCTGTTGCATAGGATTTCAATGACATTATGATTTAGTAGACACTTGTCTTGGCCCATGGAACTAATAATAATAGTAAAAAACACAATTGTGAAGCTCCCGATCACCACTTTTATTTCCAGAGGAAGGAAATTGATGAACTGACTGGAATCACTGAGCTCATCAGTACAATCCAATATTACAGTCAAAGTTTATGGAGATTATATATATTTGTGCATGGTTTTATGAACCTGTCAGCAGTGGATTAGAAGGATGGGAGATTTGGCAAAAAGGTCTGAGAACCCAAAGCTCTAACTTTCACTCACGGAAAAGAACGGTAAAAATGTGAATACAGCAGTTTTCACCACGATATAATTATTGATGACAGATGGGCTGGTTTAGACGATTTCCATAACTGGCGTCTGCTCAGATTTTCACTCACGCACAACAATCTCTAGAGTCACAGGTAATGACTCCGATGAGGCATAAACGCTTCTCAGAATGCACAACGCATTATGACGCTAATTAGCTCACAAAACTGTCATCTGTGACTGAAACATATCTAATAATGTGTAATATCTCTATCAACATGAATAACACATGATATTCGTTGTAAGATAATGAGCAAAAGGCAAACCCTGATTGTCCAGCTGCTCAGTGTAGGCATGGTGCGTCCGATTTACTGTCACCTCAAAAAATTGACCCATTTCCGTGTAATTTAAACATTCCCAGAACATCACAGAACTTCCCCCAGCATGAAGCACACGTTTCTCACAGTCTTCATTGAAGGTTTCTTGAAGTCTTCGATGAATGCCAACAAGCATCATTGACGTGCAGGCAAATACTACGGGACTGTGGTGGCTTCTCTGGTACTGGGCTGTGGACCAGAAGGTCTGGGGTTCATAACTCACCTCTGCTACAGTTGGGTCCTTGTGTGCCATTCTGCTCTATATGTTCCTGATATGCAGTTCCTTGCTAGGTGTTCTTTCAGAAGCTGAAGGACCTGTGTTGACTTCTAGAAGCAATTGTTGCCTGTGAGTGAGGCAATTTTAGTCACAAGCCATGAAACTGTCCATCAGTTCCATCTTTTCGGCCACAATTTCAATAAGAATTTCCAATACGACTGAGATTCTGGGAATTCTGGTACACCTGCATGGCAGTACGCTTCTATAAACCTGTAAATTCAGCTACGTCCTTCACACTATGGCCTTTGGCACACCCAAATGCAATCACCCCTTTTTGCCAATCTGCTCTGCGGCCCACTTTTCACACAACGAACGAGACGTCCGCTGCACTTTATTACCTCTTCTCAATCTACGACTCCCATTGCACACCCCGCAGGAATTTACAGCCCGATCGTTCTTGTCACTGCATTGTACAGGGAGCCTGAAGTTACTACCAGCTTAAAAACGCAAGGTGATGTTAATGCATGTTTTTTTCAGGGAAGCTTGTCTTAATAAGATTCAGCTTTGAGGAATATTCTATCCTTCATGTAATGTTGGTTGTAGTTCATTTTGATAGCTCAAGATTACAGAAGCTCAGCCTCAGTTTATTATGTCATGCCGTATCCTTTCACAGTACATCAAGAGCTTTATAAACAGCAGCTGGACTCAGCGCTATGGCGAAGCTCCCCAAGAAAACATACTCACATTCATTTGGTCTGCTGTGGTGGCCTCCCATGGTTTTGGTGCACTCTTTGGCTCCATCAGTGTCCGCTGTGTCATCAGTCGTCTGGGGAGGTTTGAGTTCATAAGTTTGCTGATTAATAACACAAAGATTGATCTATATAAGAACAATATCAATTTTAATTTTAAACTATAATCCCAAATCTAATCTCACTGCACCTGAAGCACACATTTGATTAAATATACAACATGAAACAAACATACATACACATAAGTCTCTGTGCTGTCCCTGTCCCTTTACATATTACACATAAGTCTCTGTGCTGTCCCTGTCCCTTTACATATTACACATAAGTCTCTGTGCTGTCCCTGTCCCTTTATATCTTACACATAAGTCCCTGTGCTGTCCCTGTCCCTTTACATATTACATATAAGTCTCTGTGCTGTCCCTGTCCCTTTATATCTTACGCATAAGTCCCTGTGCTGTCCCTGTCCCTTTACATCTTACACATAAGTCCCTGTGCTGTCCCTGTCCCTTTACATCTTACACATAAGTCCCTGTGCTATTCCTTTACATCTTACACATAAGTCCCTGTGCTGTTCTTTTACATCTTACACACAAGTCTCTGTGCTGTCCCTGTCCCTTTACATCTTACACACAAGTCTCTGTGATGTTCCTTTACATCTTACACATAAGTCTCTGTGCTGTACCTGTCCCTTTACATCTTACACACAAGTCTCTGTGATGTCCCTGTCCCTTTACATCTTACACATAAGTCCCTGTCCCTTAGCATGTCCACACGAACACTCGAACACGTAGACTTGAACACTTTAGAGACACCAAGTGTCTTTGGAATGTTGGAGGAAACCAGTGTACCAGAGAAGCTCCACAGGTAGAACATGCAAACTCCACAGAGCAGATCTCTGGAGCTGTAAGGTTATGGGGTGGAAAACATCAACAGGGGCATTGGGTATGTCTAAGTCGGGCGAAAACTGGGGGGTAAGGTGCTGGATTAGCACTAAGGTGACCAAGTGCAGAATTCATCTGTTCACATTATTCCAAAGAAATGACACAGTTTTCCACTTTCTTCATGTGATGAAGATATTTAAGAAAATACTAATGTCTTATAATTCCAGAAAAAGAGCGATGCTTTGGAATAATGTCATCAGCATTGCAGCTTTGGTAATCATGTGGAGCAGCAAACATGCCATCTCATTTGAGATGATCTTGCTTTCTCGGTTCCTGTTCGGTTTCAATACAGGTAACCTCATTTTCTTTAATGTTTCAGAACATCCTGTAGTCCACTGAAGGTCCATAATTGCTGTATATTTGTTCTTAAAGGGTTAGGTCTAAGCCTCCACGTGATCTACCTTGGAGAGAGTGCCTTGAAGAAAATAAGAGGAACAATAACAGTAACGACAGCGAATTTTACAGCGTTAGGAAAACTGCTGGGGCAGATCCTGGGTCTGAGGTGAGAAATGCAGGCCTGAGCATGGATGCCTACCACATCAAGAGTTTAATTACCCTCATATTAATGGTCTAACCAAATTAATTAAGTCTTCATTCAAAGTGGTTGCTGTATAAGAACCCGAAAATAATGGGATTATAAAGTCTTAAAAAATGACAACTAATTGAAAAATTGATGGCGCAAATAGCAGGTCTGACAGAAAACAAGAACCTGCTGAAGCAATTATGTGTGATCATGGAGCTTTACCAGCTCAAGAGTTTAATTACATAAATATAAGTGAGATTAATTAAAAAGCAAGAAAGTAATGGGATTTCAAATCTTACAGATTCTTACATAGATAATTATTAAAAGTCTGATGGGGCAAATAGCAGGTTTTATGATACAAAACAAACTTGCTGAGACATGCAGATCTGATCATAGAGCTTCACCCATGTTGAGAGTTTAATTACACTGATATGTGATATTAAGTCAAGAACAGAAAAGAAATGGGTACAAAGAACACTGAAATTATGCTGATTATTGGAAAACTGATGGTTTAAATAGTAGGGCTGATGGAAAATG
This sequence comes from Parotocinclus haroldoi, assembly GCA_034779995.1. NCBI lineage: Eukaryota > Metazoa > Chordata > Actinopteri > Siluriformes > Loricariidae > Parotocinclus > Parotocinclus haroldoi. Next base: position 9,789 of record JAUZST010015120.1, read on the forward strand.
AGAACCTACTGAAGCAATAAGCAGTAATCATCTTCAACGTCTCACCACATACCGCTTCAGTGGTTTAATTACAGTGCTAATAATGTAACCTAATTAACTAAGGTCTAAAACAAGGGTATTTGATATATAATAACACAACAATTAAAGGTTAGAAGCTTAAATTTTTGCGTATGTTTGGAAAATTGTTGGTGCAAATAGCAGGTTTGATGGAGAATGTGACCCAATCCAAATATATTTAGCCTCATATCCTGGCCTGTCACTTGATCACAGACTTAGTCTCCAGGCCCAAGGTAGGAGCGGGACATACAATACCTCATCCCAACAGAGGCAGGATATGAACCAAGCTAGTGCAAGACTGTGAGTTGGCACTCTATATGCTGGGCTAACCTGGTTTGTATTCACCACTGTTGGGGTGGGTCTTGATATTCACTGAGCGAGAGTGGCCAGAGCTTTTTATTCACTCTGCTGTAAGCAATAAGATACAAATAATTAAGAATCTCATGTTAAGGCAATAAAACAGTACTATCATATTTCAACCTAACCATATATATA
>JAUZST010015121.1:0-10339 GCA_034779995.1 Parotocinclus haroldoi
GGCCATTTCCCCATTTGGGAAGCGACCCAGCTGCGTCTCCCTTCTTTCGTTTTTGTATTGTGGGGAGCCTTTTGCTCTGCCTCTTTCGTTTCCCCGCGTTATTCAAACGTCGTTCCTCTCCTTTTCCCTGCAACCTTGGGTCCTAAACCCCAATCCCTAACAAGTATAGGTTTTTCTGTACTTTTTTGTGTATTTCTGACTAGATTAATTGTAACCACACACATTCTGAGAGCACCACCAAGTTGTGTCCATTAATTTGTTTTGGTGTGGTGTGTTATTTTAGTCACATAAGGAGGACATTCCCACCAATATGCTTGAATTAGCTGAACTAAGTCTATTAAGCCCATGACTATTGTGTTGATATAACCCTGTGTCTGTTATTAATATAGCCAATGATGCTGATAGAACATTACACTACATAATTTGACAGTCTGATACTTGAAGTTTTTGCCCTAAGCAGAAATGACAAATAACTATGCAGTAGCTGAAGTCAATGGACTATTGAATCACTGAATTAGAAACAGGAACAACTGTGGATTGGGTTTTAAAATCCAAAGCATTGTCATTTTTTAATCATAAAACTAATAACAGCTTCTGACGTGTTTCTCAGTTCTGCAACTTAGAGTACATTATAATGGAAGAACATATTCAGTGTAGAAGAAGTACTTTTGCCTCAGCACAAAGATATTATTCAGAAAGTAGAAGAGGAAGTTGTTTAGGAGAAATATTTAGGAAGGCTTGCCAGTTGTGTCTTTTAAAAAGAGGAAGTTGTGCAGTAGTAACAAGCTATAAATTCTGTTGTAAAATTCATAATAATTGGGCTCTATTAGAGGAAGTTCGGCTTCCATGAAATGGCAGTAACATATGAAAAACTTTCTAGCTGAGTGCTTAATTGTGTTCAGTGATAATGGAAAAGGATATCATCCTATAAATAAAGATGATCATAAAGCCTGTAAGGATTCATCACTGTGTTAGAGAGACCCATGGGATTCAGCTGAGTCTGGGAAAGTCGCCTAATAAATTCAGAAGTAACAAACACACATCAAGTAACACACACACACACACAACTTGAAAAAAACAACTTAACGACAACTTAACGCCTGCATCACATCACTTGGTTCAGTGCTGCAGAGCCATATTGATTAACTGTTATATTTGAAATACCTCTGTTGTATGTGGGGCCCATTTGTTTCATCCCATTCTTTTTATTAAGATGGATACTAGCATAAAATACCATTATGGAAGCTTAAAGTAAAATAGTTTATTTATTTGTGTTTATCTGAGCCACAGCAGACTGAGTGGTATTTCTAACTAGGATTAGTTTACATGTGGGCTCCACTAGTAAAATAGTTGGCTTTCAGGTTTTTTTTTAATGAAAAGAAACATGTGATGGTGTTAATGCATGTTCTACACATCCCTTAAATATTTAGCAGCAGATTCATTTTTATACATTTTAGATAGTGACTGTATGCATGTTATACAGTGCATTTGTAAAGTCTTCGTACCTTTTCACTTTTTAAAATTTTTTCCAAAATTTTAATCACATTGCAATCTTGTGCTAAAACGAAACCAAATTCCAGTTTTGCCCATCACACTGCACTCATTAACCCATAATAAGAAAGTAAAAGCAGAATTTCCGAAATCTTTACAAATGCATTAAATTAGTAAAAAAAAATATTTGCCTGGACATAAGTACGCTTAACACTTAAAAATTAGGGCCCAAAGAATTCACTAGAACATCTGTGAAATATTTCTTCATCTTGTTTGGAGTCCAGCTTAGAGATAGGACAGTGGGTAAGCACAGATCTGGAGATGGCTACAAAAATTATGCTTCACTGAAGTTTCTCAAGAGCCCATTTTTAAATGGGAGAAGTTTGAAACAACTAGGAGTTTTCCAGCTGGCCACCTCACCAAACTAAGTAATTTGAAAATGGTAAGAGAGGTGGTCAAGTACACAATGGTCACACTGGCTGAGCTTGGTGATCCTATGTGTAAATGGGAGAAACATCCAGAAGGCCAATCATCACTCGAACACAACAAAAATCTGGTCTTTATGGCAGAGTGGGCAGACAGAACGATCTCCTCAGTAAAGAAAATGAAATCCTGCAAGTAAAGGACCCTCAAACTCTCAAACTCTCTGGTTCGGCGAAAAAATTGAGCACTTTGTCATAAAGCCCAAACTGTGGCGTGCTGCAGTGATGGTTGACCTACTAGAAGTTTCTGCCATCTGACCACAGGGTCTTTGGAGGTTCTTCCTCACCTTTTTTACCAAGGCACTTCATTCTTGATTACTCAGTTTGGTGGGGCAACCAGATATAGGAATCTCAGTTTCAAGTGTAATAGCAAAGGGTCAGAGTATTTATGTCCAATACATCCTTCTAAATTAATATACAAACATCAAAATTCTGCTTTCACTTTCATTGACATTATGGGCTATTGAATGCAGAACAATGGGCGACAATTTGAGTTTTGTTTTATTTTAGCACAAGTCTACAACATAACAAAATGGAGAAATAGTTAAAGGGTATTAATACTTTTCAATTCAATTGTATCTGTTTTCTACTTGAATTGTAGTGGTTATAGCATGATGGGATCTTGATTGATTTTGTTCACAGGGCTTTCTGGACCTGAATCTGACGGAGTTTGCAAAGGGAGGATCTAACGTAACAGGCTTGCAGCTAATGAACTATTCAGATTCCATGGTTAGCAGGACCATAGATGAATGGCTGGAGTTTGACAGCAAAGATCTTAAGAGTCCTAAGAGGAGACTTAAGGTGAAGAGCATTTGAAACTCGCAGATATAGATAAGAAACTTAAACACACTTATATATTTGTCTTGAAGGAAATCATTCTGGGACCAGATTTCATACTGTTCCCATCCTTTGTAACATACAGCATAATGTGTAATCAATGGTATTTATTATAATATTTATTGTAAGCATTACCATAGAAACAAGAGGTGCATGAGCCCTGTCATAGTGGAAAGAACATAGATACGACAAGATCATTCAATATCAATTGTGTTTAGCTGTGTCTAGCCTCCTCTCCCTCAGACATAGCCATTTATGCCTGTTTGATGCCTGATGCAGCTGTACTCAGAAACGGGTCACTACAATCGTGGGATACAAAATTGCAGCTGTGCCAACCAAGTGCCTTATTTATTATATTCATTCTAATCATTTTGCTAATCAACCTAATGCTCCCACTAGCCTTTGCGTGTTCTAGCTTAGGCAGCATTTGCAGATTTTTTTATTGGGTCATGGCTTTGGGAAACAGTGCAATAGAAGTGTTATGAATCAGTTTTCTGCCAAAAAGGTTGACTGTGCTTTTAACACTAGAAATGCCCATGCTAAAGCAGGTACGGTATCTCACAAAAGTGAGTACACCCCTCACATTTTCTGAACTATTTTATTATATCTGCTTATTGGACATTAAGATATGACACTTTGATACACTGTAAAGTACTCAATCTCCAGCTTATATAACAGTGTCAATTTGTTGTGATCAAAATAACAAACAGTCATTAATGTCTAAACCTCTAGAAACAAAAGTGAGTACACCCCTAAGTGAAACTGGCCAAATTATGCTCAAAGTCTTAATATTTTGTGTGGCTACCATTATTTTCCAGCACTGCCTTAACTCTCTTGGGCATGGAGTTCACTAGAGCTTCACAGGTTCCCACTGAAATCCACTTATACGTCTCAGTGATGACATCACAGAGCTGGTGCAAGTCTTGGTCATCTTGGAGGTGTGTTTGGGGTTGTTATCATCTTGGAATACTGCAATGTGGCTTAGTTTATGAAGGGAGGGGATTGTGCTCTGCTTCAGTATGCCACAGCACATGTTGGCTTGCATGGTTCCCTCGTTGAACTGTAGTTCCTCATAGCCAGCAGCACTCATGCAACCCCAAATCATGACATTTACAACACCATGCTTGACTGTAGGCAAGACACACTTGTCTCTGTACTCCTTACCTGGTTGCCACGCTTGACACCATCTGAACACAATAAATTTATCTTGGACTGATCAGATCACAGGACATTGCAGTAATTCATGTCTTAAGTCTTTAGCAAACTGGGCTTTCTTTTGCATCATCTTTAGAAGAGGCTTCCTTCTGGGACGACAGCCATGTTTGATACAGTGTGCGGTGTATGGTCTGAGCACTGACAGGCTGACCTCCCACCCATCTACCCTGTGCAACAATCTATTCTACATCTACAAAAGCCAGCCTCTGATGTTGAGCATCTGCACTCTACATTCTTGGTTGTCTATGGCGAGGCCTGTTCTGGGTGGAACCTCTCCTGTTAAATCACTGTTTGATCTTGGCCACTGTGCTGCAGCTCGCTTTCAGGGTATTGGCCATCTTCTTATAGCCTAGGTCATCTTTATGCAGAGCAACAATTCTTTTTTCGTTGTGAGAATTCTGCACAATTTGGCCATTTTCACTTAGAGGTGTACTCCCTTTGTTGCCAGCGGTTTAAACATTAATGGCTGTGTGTTGAGCTATTTTGAAGGCACAGCAAATATATACTGTTATGCAAGCTGTAGTGACTACTTTACATTGTATCAAAGTGTCATATCTTCAGTGTTGTCCCATGAGAAACTATAATAAAATGGTTACAAAAATGTGAGGGGTCTTCTAACTTTTGTGAGATACTATATCATTCAAATGTGCAGTGTAGGAAAAGAAGTTCTAGCTTTTCCTCTTTTTGTTGTATTATTTATTGATTTCTCTCTGTGCCTGTGCAGTACACTGGAGCGCTCACCTATGATGGTGTGAGCGTCATGGCAACTGCTTTCCAGAACCTTAGGAAGCAGCGCATCGACATCTCTAGGAGGGGGAACGCAGGCGAGTGCCTAGCCAACCCCCCAGCACCATGGGGACAAGGCATCGACATCCAGAGAGCTCTCCAGCAGGTCACAAACAGTTTGTCTTTATATCAGTGTGATGACTTTCCATTGACATAATATTAATGTACATTACACTTCCTTAACCTCAGCAACATAAAACAACTGTTTTTTTTCTTTTGACGTTTTGCAAAAGAAAGTTGGAGTGTTTTTAATAAGCTGTCTGAATACATGCCAGATCTTTCTATCCTTGTAGGAACAGTTAGTTCTCACAATGATGTGTAAACCTGCCCTTCTATCTCTCTTTCTCTTTCTCTGTCTCTCTCTCTCTCACACACACACACACACACACACACACACACACACACACACACACACACACACACACACACACACACACACACATACAGACTCAAATGCACACACTCAGAAATGACAGACAATTTACCCTAATAAATTGTGACCTGTCCTAAGATAATCAGGTGAAGCGTGTAAGCTTTATCTCGTGAGGCTTACATAATGGTTATGTAGGAAAACAGGGAACATCAAGAAACTCATTAACAAGAAAGGAACAAACAAACAGAGACATTTTTCTGTTTACATAAATAAGCACAATGTTAGTGCTTGCTAAACCTTTGGGTGTGTTTATTTAGAATAATTATCCACAAAGATTAAATCAAACATTTTCACTAGTGGTGCCAGAATTTTGCCATTATGAATCTTTATATGTATGAATGTACTGATAATATACTGTATGTAAGTGATTATTAAAGCGAAAAGTTATATGTTTATTGGTAAAAACTGTACAGTTGAAAGGAGACTCTAGTTACCCTGTTAGGCCCCTGGTCTAACTTGGATATAAGATATAATATGTTGGAGCATGTTTTATGTGTGGTATCCTGCAGCACATTTGCCCAAAGATGTTGCATATTGATCCTCATCCATCACACCAGCAGTTGGGGCAGTGTGCAAAGCAAATGCAGGATTGAAGTGCTCACCACAAGGCCTCTATACTGAAGCCCATTTCTAAATCCCAAACAGGATCTGGATTTGTTGCTAAAGACACTATTGTTCCAGTTCGCAATACCACAGAAGTCTAAGATGATGGTGACTGGCTGTCAGTGGCAAGACACACAAATTCCCTTCTGCTAAGCGCCTGGAAACGGTCCGGGCCGAGACAGGGGTGTGTAGTGAAGGTGCCAGCTGTGTCTAAATGGAGGACAATTAAACTGTGGGAACTGCTTGTGCTTGTTGGTGGATAAAAAATATCTTCTCTACTGGTGGTCAGTCTGGGCCGTTCAGAGCTTGTTCACTGTGTATGCATGCCTAGATGGTGGGCAGTTCATCAAAATTACAATCCTGATTCTCACAGTTCATCAAAGCTTGTCAACTTGGCAAGATGTCTTAGAGGTACAAAATCTTAGTAAACCCACAGACTTGTCTAAACCACTGGCAACAAAAGTGAGTACACCCCTAAGTGAAAATTGCATCCGTTCCCCCAAAGCAGTTGGGACGGGGGACATGTTTACCTGGAATTCCTTCCCATTTTTGCTTGATGTGCAACTTCAGTTGCTCAACAGTCAGGGGTCTCTGTTGTCGTATGTTGAACTTCATAAAGGGCCACATTTTCAACTGGAGACAGGTCTGGACTGCAGCCAGGCCAGTCTAGTACCCGCACTCTTTTAGTACGAGGCCATGTTGTTGGAATGACAGAATGACATCCATGATTTCTAAGAATGCGGACTCATCAAACCAAAGGACTTTTCCAATTTTCGCCAGTCCATCACAGATGAGCATTTCTGGGTGTTGTTGATATATGGCTTTCGTTTTGCATGGCAGAGTTTTAACTTGTAGAGGGAGCAACGAACTGTGTTCACTGACAATGGTTCTCTGAAGTGTTCCTGTATTAATATCCATTACAAAATGATGTTGGTTTTTAATGCAGTGCTGCCTGAGCTATCGAAGGTGACAATAATATAGTGTTGGTTTTCAGCCTTGCTGCTAAGTTGCAGAGATTTCTCCAGATTCTCTGAATCTTTCGATGATATTATGGACTATAGACGATGAACTCCCAAAATCCTTGCAATTGCATGATGAGAAAGTTGTTCTTAAACTGTTGGATTTGTTGCTCATGCAGTTGTTCACAAAGTGTTGGTGCCACCCTTCCTTCCATCTTTGATTGAGCCTTTCACGAATGCTCCCTTTATATCCGCTCATGACACCCACTTGTGGAGCATTCCAAACAGATTTTTTTTGAGCGTACTTCAACTTTCCTAGTCTTTTGTTGCCCCTGTCCCAACTCTTTTGGAATGTGTTGCAGGCATCAAATTCCAAATTAGTGAATATTTGCAAAAAAATACATTAAAAAAACTGTAATGTTTATCAGTTTGAACATTTTATATATATATAAACTATATTGTAAATATATTTTATACTATGTAGTGCATTGAATTAAAAATGGGTTGAAAAGAATTTGCAAATCTTCGTATTTTTATTTTTATTTTTGTTTTACCCCACGTTCCAGTTTATTTGGATTTGAGGTTGTATTTGGTTCAGATGTTCAGTGTATGTGGTGCCAACCAGGTGAAAGGTACAAAGACCATTGGTGTCTTGCCTACAGTCAAGCGTAAGTGTCATGGTTTGGGGCTGCATGAGTGCTGCCGGCTGTGGGGAGCTACAGTTCGTTGGTGGAACCATGAATGCCAAACTTACTGTGACATATTGAATCAGAGCATGATCGTCTCCCTTCGAAAACTGGGTCACAAGACCCGATCACAAATACACCTCCAAGATAACCACTACCTTGCTAAAGAAGCTGAGGGTAAAGGTGCTGGATTGACCAAGCATGTCTGCATGTCTCCAGACTTGAGCATATGTGGAGAAGCACAAGGTCTCTTTCATCCACCAGCTCTGTGATGACGTCATGGAGGCATGGACGAGGATTCCAGTGGCAACCTGCAAAGCTTTAGTAAACTCCATGCCCAAGAAAGTTAAAGCAGTGCTGGAAAATAATGGTAGCCACAGAAAATATTGACAAACTGTGTGCAATTTGGCCATTTTCACTTAGGGGTGTACTCACTTTTGTTTCCAGCAGTTTAGACATTAATGGCTGTGTATTGAGTTATTTTGAGGGTACAACTAATTTATACTATTATACGAACTGTAGAACGACTACCTTTAAATTGAATTACTTTACATTAAATGAGAAGTGTCATTTCCCATATGAAGATATAATAGCTTAAAAATGTGAGGGGTTTACTCACATTTGTGAGTTACTGTGTGTCTAGCACTCAACGTTCTGTCACCAAGAGGTATACTATTCAAAAGTAGCTTCTGGGACACTTTTATAGGGTAGTGGGAGAACACTTTTACGGCCTCTTGCAGCAAGACCAAGTGTCTAATCAGACCACAACTGTAATCATATACACTATCTGTGACATAACTGTGTCGAAATTTGTAGCATTTCTGTCAGGCTTCTTTATTTTTGTTGTCAGTGGGTATACATGGTTTAAAATCGCATGCTCAAATGTGCCAAATAATGTATAAAACATACTATGTTTTAGGACTGTGTATTATCATGCATTGTCATAACTAGACCCATAATTTACACCTATTTCCACGTCTTCATTTCTCCAGGTGCAGTTTGAAGGTCTGACAGGCCATGTCCAGTTCAATGACAAGGGACATCGCACAAACTTTACTGTGAGTGTAATGGAACTTGGACCAAGTGGACATAAGAAGGTAACTTGATGCAAAACCCCTGCTACCTAGAATTTTGCATTCTGTCAAACACACAATTTTGTATTAAATATTATGGATACAACTAGTTGTTTACTCATCTTTACAGTATTTCAGTTTAACATGCTTTCTAAAGATGACGCTTCAAATGTCTGCCAGTTTAGGTGATTAGTTGTAGGTAGTGTCTCAACATTATCTCAGGAGTTCAGTAAGAGTGAAATATCTGTCACTAGAGGGGTAAAAAGGGTATGCACGCACTTCAAGTGATTTTGCTTCTTCTTAAGCATGCCCTATGAATATTTATCAACCTAAAAATAGAGGCACCAAAGTTCCTATGATATTCCATTCTTCTGTCTGCAGGTGGGCTACTGGAATGAAAATGAGAAGTATGTGAGCACGGCAATATACACCCGCATGCTCAACGAGACATTTGGCATGCACAACAGGACATTCATAGTTACCACCATTCTAGTAAGTGTCTTAAGTTAAAAACATTTGGCATGCATATATATAATCTATATTTTCAATGTCTTATGTAGATAAAACATACATTCTTACAGTCTAAATAATCCTTCTACTTTGCATTTAGATATCAGGCAGTGTTTTCTGTTGTTATGCAGAAAAAAAATCGCCAACATTGCTACTTATGTAAAGTACAGACTTTCTGAGACTGTATGTTGGTAAGGCCTTTCCTATTTACGTCTCTTTGAAGGCTTCTCCAGAAAAACCTTTCATCATAGCCAAAACGGATTTCTCTCTAGTTACTTTACTCACAGTGCTGGGTTTGAAAGAAACTTTCTTTAGGGATTTAGTAAAAGATTCTTCAATGCATGTTGTTGTGGCTTGTCACTGAATAGTTGTGTATATGTAGGCGGGAGAGGGAAAGCTGTATTTGTTCTGCCAGTAAAATGGCAGTCCAGGTTTTTGTAGTATGGAACAGGCTGTTGTCTCTGGGTATATGTTACTTTATTGTGACCTTGTTTCTACACTCATTGTTTATTTCATCAGTTCCACAAATCATATAGAAGTTACAGACTTTAGCCCATCTGTACATTGCTGTCACTGAAAATAGTCCACCAGCCAAAAATGTTGAGGCACTGTCCTGTGAGCGGATTAGGAAAGTAATTAAGAGGAGCTGCTTTTACTTTACATCTAAAAGGTGACATATAGGCCTAATAGGTGAATAATGCATGTCTGGCATGCATACCAGTACAACAAGCACTAACACCAACACCACCAGGTCATTGTCACTGTAGTGCTGAGGAAGATTCACCACCCCAAGAATACCAGATCTGTGCTGGTCCTATGGAGATCCTAACCATTACAAAGAGGATAAACAAAGTACGTAGTAAAATAGATGTGTCTATATACAGTCTGCAACTGTGGACCTAAAAATTGCTTCTGTTTGGTAAGTGGAACTGGCAATGGACAGTGAATGTAGAAACAAGGGGATGGCCATAATAATGTGGTTGAACAGTGTATATATACAACAAAAAATTAAGAGACCAGATTTCTACATATGTGAATGGATGGATTTCAACAAAGATACACTTGATTCTACTCAATGCCGAATACAATCTTTGGAAAAGTACAAGATACATGAAAGCTGGGATTGAAGTATTAATTTATGAACTATACCAAGTTAAAACATGAGTAATGATTTATTTAAAATGAATATAAACTGTTTCATTTATGGCATAAAATAATTAATTAATTAATTAATTAATTTTTAATTATTATACTCAATTATTAT
>JAUZST010015122.1:0-10338 GCA_034779995.1 Parotocinclus haroldoi
CGATTTCTTCATCTTAACCATACAGAAATGTACAGTGTGTGTGTGTGTGTGTGTGTGTGTGCGTGTAGATCGATAGATTAGATATGAACGTGTAAATGTCACGATCACACAAACCTGACACATTTACACTCTTTGTAATGCGTAAAATAAAATATAAATGACAAGGAAAATTAGCGTGTATGAAAGTGTGATCCACTACAAATATGACAAATTTAAGATGAATGTTATGTCATGCACATGGGAGGCACTGCGGTATCATTCGTGAGCCCACCAGTCGCGTTGGAGTCTGTTGCATTCTGGGCGAGTCTGATGTCACATGCAGACACGTCTAACTGTGTATGATAGAGGAGATCTGTCAGTAATTATCCCTGATGCTGCAACATGTGTTTATTGGGAATATTTGCTGGAGTGGCCCAACCATGAAAAAAGAGCTATATGAGATATATGACGTTTGACTCATATGTTTGCATAAAATTTTACATTGTGGAAAATTTACCTATATACATTTATTAAAGATTTATTTTTTCCAAGCCATTTTTCAGAGTTGCTGCTTGTTTTCTCATGTGGTTGGTATACATAACCATAACCCAATCTTTGTTGATAACAAACTGAGCTGAAAAGGAAAGAGCAGAGAGTTTTTTAAACCAGTCTTCCAGCATGTTTCAGCAGACACAGAAAATAGTACATAGAACATTTAAACATATCAACATAAAACATAACGTTTTACATATAACACAGGAAAGAAATAATCTGATGAAATTTTAAGGTAAATAAGAAATATATGGTATCATGGCTCATAATTTGATTTTCTAAATTCTGATCTAAAAGCTGATTTTCTAAATTCTTCCCAGCCAAGGTCATTTTTTCCCAAATGCTGTGCTAGTGAATACAAACGCAATCCCAAATATAGAAATGAAATATCTTTTTGTAATGTTTTACTTGATTGTTAAACTTAAAAAAATATTATTTATAGAAAACATATTATTATCGGTAACCATCAGGCTTATATCCACAGTTCAGCAGATTGTGTACAAACCTAAGAATTTCAGATCATTGTTACCAAGTTGACCACCAAAGATCACTTCAAAGTCGAAAATATTAATGTTCATAACTCAACCATGAGAACATTAAACAGCAACATTGTTCATACTGTAGTAGATGAAAGGGGAAAAGCCTTTCTCCTCTCTGAAAACAGGTATTCATAATATCATTATATTTACAGCGTTTCGCAGACGCCCAGAGAGACTTACAACTTGTACAGTCTTACAATTCAAGCAATCATGGTTTAAAGGCCTTGCTTAAGGACCCAAGTGTGGTATCTTTTTGGCAGAGGTGGGATTTGAACCCTGGATTATGAGGTCCAGAGTCCAGTACCTTAACTGGTTGGCCACCGCAGTCCTTGCTGGTTTTGATTTACAATTTTTGAGCCAAATATTAGGCAAATTCTAAAGGAAAATGTCAAGACATCACAAGAATTCAGACACAGAAATCCATGAACATAAGACTCTAAAGCATACAATTTTAGAATCAGGATATAAGACTCATAGCACGCTAAGAACATTTAAGATAGTCTAGATATACTAGAACTATAAGGACATAGGGTTTTTAGGATCAACAAAAACGAATTATTTTGCAAGAAAAGACAATTATAACAGGGGTTATGGAAATATAGGACCATAAGAACATAGAACCATAGACACGTCACAAACTTTTTAAAAAAGACATTACCTAAGAACATGTAAATCTACAAACACAGATATTTAGAATTGGAGCCTTAGTACATATGGCTTCTTCTTCATATAGCTTACTCTTGAGGACATCACCAGACCCAAATGGATTCTAGGACTCATAAACATATAGGAATATAAGAAATCTGCTTGTGCTAATATGTGACTTGTGGAACATTGGATTTTGAGGACATCATAGGACATTGGGAACATAAGACCCTTAGGACAAAGGACTATGAGCATCCAAACCTGAAGACATAAGACTCTAAGACTGATAGTTAGAAAGTGTGTTTTAGACTCTCATATCTGCAGTTATCATGTGTCTGTCTGCTCATTTGTGTGTGTTTGTTAGAATGGAGATCTGAATATCCCGGCCACTGTGGAAGATTCTGAAGGAAGCGATGTTTTCCCTGGTGATGACCTGGAAGCTGCCCCTCCTCAAGAAAATGCAGGGGGCATGGTTAAATTCGGGTGGATTAAAGGTGTGCTGGTGAGTGTTACATAACCACACACACACACACACACACACACACACACACACACACACACACACACTGTAAATGTTATATGCCAAACTTTCACTGAGGATAATTAAATATATTGGTAACACAACTCTCAGTCTAAGGTTGTATATTTTGCTTGTGCTTGTGTTGAGTGACAGATATGTTTTGTTATGTAGGTGAGGTGCATGCTGAATATTTGGGGTGTAATGCTCTTCATTCGTCTCTCCTGGGTCTTTGGACAAGCAGGAGTAGGTGAGCACACACGCACAAACGTGCACATATTCAACTGAACCAGTTTTCAATAAAGTGGTACCTCAGATCTTATTGTTTATTTCATTTGTTTCTGAATGACGCAAATTTTTCCTGTGACAAATAATGTATCTTGGAATACTCCGTGCCAGACCCCCATAAAATCAATACTGTATAAGACATTATATGTATTAATGCAATTGTATTGTATTGGTGTTTCTTGATTTACGATGGGAATGCATGCTGACAAATTTAACATAAGTTAAATGTATCATGAACCAATGAGTTTGAGTTTGGTTAGGTGTTCTATACTGTATCATAGCTGAGCCTATGATAAGTTTAAAACATTTACATTAACCTATAGTTGGTCAAAATCATCAACACAAATCATTCGTATTAACAAAAAGCATTTCATATAATATAGTGAGTAATGGATTGAAAGCATAGCTGCCAGCTAACTGCTAACATAATGCTAACTTCTCAGCCAGACTTCTGGAGCATTCAAAGCATTTGTTTTTTGTGGTTTGGCTATATATAACTAATCTTTTAGGACCCATGTGGGCTTATTTGTACTAAGCATATAGTAGTATAGATAAAAATAAAGAAATACCCAATAAACAGCACAGATCTTGTGAACCTGAATCACTAAATCATGAATTCTGAATCATATGAAACGAGTCATTACATACTACTACATACTCCAGGCTACAGGCTCAAGTTACAGTTTATTTGTAGTTTGGTATGTTCTTCCTGTTTCTATGTAAAGTGTAATTGTTTTTTTTATAAAGTATGAACTTTTAAAATCCTTAGTACACACCCTAAGAACCTAAGAACATATGATAATTTAACAAGATACAATGACCACGAGAACATAAGGCCTTAGGAAATATAGGACACTAGGAACATATGGTAGCATCTTTGGAAAACCACACTCACCAGGAGTATTGCTCACCTTACAAATACACACACTTATAGAACTCTTGGAACATATGAACCCAAAAAACACATATCAGGGAAGAAAAAAACATAAATATATAGGACTGTAAGAACAGCGAAACATGCAAACTAAAGACTTTGTGATTATGAAACATTTGGGGAAATGGGACTTAATTCTAAGAGAATATGAAACTGTGAACACTAAAGACATTGTTTTTTTAAATATTGGAATATATGACCCAGGGAACATATGACATTTTCGACATAGGACATACACCGTGAGAACTTGGGGCCCTGAAAACACGGGATACTGCAAAAATAGAAGAAAAGAATAATAAAAAATAAATAACCTAAATGTTTAACCATTTTGAACATATTCAGAAAAGGTGTGTGGAAAAGGGTGTGCAAATAACTCATAAACATATTGTTCCTTACATTTAATTTGACTTTTATTTCATGGCAGACAGTATGAACCTTTTTTGGTCTAATTAATTGAATTTGTTAAACACAAATTCTTGCATTAAAGCACTGTAACAAATTCCAAAAAGGTTAGGTGGGGACAATTTAGTTCTTGGAATGATGTAAAAAATCTAATGATGAGATTTAAAACGTGTAATGTCAGTAGGTGATTGTAATCATGTTTTGGTACAAAAGCAGAGTCGAAGAAAGAGGTCTCCAGTCTGTTAATAAATGTAATAAATGTAACATTTTCAGAATATTTTAAAACAATGTTCCTCGAAGAAAGATTTACATATGTCAGTCCTAACATCTTTCTGGTTTAGCTTGTTTTGCATTTTTTGTTGATAAATGCATGTATTTTTCTGGATAATATTTATTATTGAAAAAATTAATGTTTCTCTGAAATCTCAATGCGCTTTTCTGGATTGAAAAAGGGACATATTTAACACAAGGTTCCATTTGGCACAAAAATTAAGAATTTTAGTCTGTATTGTAGTCTGACTTCACTTGACTTGCTTGGGTGCGTTCTTTCTGCAATGAAATAAGGCACAAATAATTTTATTTATTTTAAGAGTAGGACTTTTTAAGGGAAGAGTGAACTGGAAATATGTGGAATGTTCTTTACATAGAAACATAGGAATTTCAAGATCCTTCAAGTATAGGATATTTTGGGAAGTTTGGAACTGTTTCAATTATACACACAACATTTAATGCCTGTCCAAACAAGGTACAATCCAAGCCACTGAGAGTCAAGCGCCTTTCTCAAGGGTCCTCATTCATCAAGCCAATACTTACACAAATCAAGTGCAAGTGCAATTTACTACACAAACGTCTCCAGAAACTTAACCTCTAAACTACATCTAGTACAACTACAACTGTTTATAGAATTCCGGGGAACAATACTTTGGGAACATAGAAATCTGAAACAAAAGATATCTTGAACATACAGTTTTACTTTCCTGGTGAGGGATATGGTCAAAATAAAGTTTTCTTTGAATATAGATGTTTAAGCATAACAGTGTGAGGTGTGAGGTGATACATTTTACCCTTGGGATGTATAATCACACTTCAGGTGCAGAAATTGCAGCAGCAGACTGAAAGGAATTCCTCAGAGTCCATTAGCTCACAAATGTGTTTCTAGTTTTATGGTGCGTCACTAATGGCAGATTTGGAGTCATGCTGAAACTAGAACAATAATTCGTTTCAACCAGCACTAACTTTATACCTTAAAAGAAAATAGAGTGACACACTAAGTATTTAGCATCCATTTTTTATTTAGAACCACTTGGTCATTAGAGGGAAATTTATTTAATCAAATGAAGGCAGAAAAAAGAGACAACAAATTAGAGACGAATTATGCCCTCACATAAATCCAAATTTGGGAGCATTGCTAACTTAAATACATGATGTTAACCAAAAAATAATTTAAAAAATCTCATTAAGCTTATATTTACAACATAAAACATCTATGCAATTAAAACGAAGCTTTAAACAGCAATACTTTGTCTTTTAATATTCTTGCACACTTAGAAATTACAATAGTTCTCAGTTTAGTCAATGCAGAATCTGGACCTTTCTGTTTCTTTATGAGCCCATTTTACTATCTAGTGCTGTCCAAGCATAAAAGTACTTATCTTGTATCATGTTTAACTAACTAGATGAGATACTGCTGCTGGCGATGCTAACTCAGACAGTCAGACAGACACTGTAGCATTATTTAGTCAGAATGCAAACTGCAGGCTTTGTTGTGCTGTGCTTGATGTTAAGCTTGTGAATATTGTTGTGTGTATGTGTGTGTGTGTGTGTGTGTGTGTGTGTGTGTTTCAGGTCTGGGGATTATTATTGTTCTCCTTAGTTGTGTGGTCACCACACTCACCTGTCTTTCCATGTCAGCTATCTGCACTAACGGCATCGTACGAGGAGGTACACACACACACACACACACACACACACACACACACACACACACACACACACACACACACACACACAGTGTTTTTCTTTGCATTCTTCTTTATATTTAATTAATACCTTTGTTATTAATTTTAGTAAAAAGGATTGTACACCATTGTGTACAATTTATTGTGTTGTGGTTATTAGAAGTCTTTTGCAATTAGTTTACAACAACATATTTTAGATGTTCAAACTTATTTTTTCAAAAAGTACAATTGTGCAGTGTTAAGTGTCCTTAAAGAATGTGGTGCAGTAAGTTGCGTAGCAATTTATATATAGAAAAATTCAGGACTTGGGCAAATAGAGCATGACTAAATAGACTAATAAAGACTGATTCACTAAAACATAAGCAGTTGTGTATGGGTAATAAATCTGGGTGAGGGACAACCATGCTAAAATGCTTTTTTAAATAAAATTCAAATTACATTTTTTGTCATTTAGCAGACAAACTTAGTCTTCAGAATTGTGGCTGGTTCTCCAAGAGACCTGGAAAAACATAGCAGTTGAGTCAGGTTTATTTTTGCAAAAGAAGAAAAGTCTAAAATATGCCGTTTGCGCCTAACAACCTAATGCAGAAGACTTTAAATAAACACAAAACTTGTCAAACTGTTTAGTCCGTAAAATGTATATTCTTATTCTTATCTTCTTTTTTATTCCATAAAATTATTTTAATTAATTAATTAATTTCCTAAATACATCTATTTTGTTTATTTAAATTAAGAGGAACATACTACATGTATTTCTGCATTGAATTAAATGGAAGTAGCTTTTTCTAAATTATTTACACTTATTTATATAGCTTAAAAACATTATTTCATATGTTTATATGGTGCAGTTGTTTTATGCTTATAATTTAGATTCACATTTTATACCAGCATTTTTATTCTGCTGTGCAAAAATCTGTTTTTCAAATTATTTTATATGTTAAATAATATAATGTATTGATTTATTTATTTATATTAGAATTCCACATTATATATCAAATTTTTCTTAATTTTTCATGTATGTAAAAAGCTTCTTACTAGCATTGGTAAATAATTAGGTCTCTTAAATAATTAGTTTGAAATATGTATTTAAAAAAATACGTAAAAAAAAAATAATATTATTTATTAATGATTTAATCAAGTTTTAACTGGTTTATTTCTGTTTGATATAGTTAAAATTGTATGTATTTTAAATAAGACACACACCTTAAATAATCAATTTGAAACATGTATTTTTAAAAATACATAAAAATAAAACAAAAATATTTATTAATGATTTAATCGAGTTTTAACTGGTTTATTTCTGTTTGATCAGGTGGTGCATACTACCTGATCTCTCGCAGTTTAGGGCCAGAGTTCGGTGGTTCTATTGGACTGATCTTTGCCTTTGCTAATGCTGTAGCTGTAGCCATGTACGTTGTGGGATTCTCTGAGACCGTGGTGGATCTGCTAAAGGTATGAACAGATTCTTATATGGTTAATATGAACAGATTTGGTTTGGTCACTCAAGGTTTGGTCACATAACTGCATGTCCTTGGCAAGACAGGGCATCAGAAATCATTAGCAGACCTTTAGCCTCTGTGCCAGACGTAGTCCATTATCTGTGCTAATGGGCATCTGGACTCTGATAGGCACCTGGCTGCCACCCTTACACTTCTCCTGCTCTCTCAGAAGCGAATTCTCTTGGTATATCTTGCACAACTGACATGGGGATGCAACAATTCTTACAGCCCTCACCCAAACATAGGCGGTATTAGAATCAGAGATCCGGAACCTTCAACAGCAGGAACCACTGCTCTACCAATTGAGCCACTCTAGTTCAAATATGACCTGGCAACCAATGTCAAAGAGAAAGGGCCAGGTCTGGTGCAGGGAAGGCACCAACTGTATACAAAGAACTCAGGAAGCAAGATCTGGAGTCTTGCCAGGACCTCGCCAGGGCCTGTTCAGATCTTTCTGAATGTCAGATCCTTTGTGGGTGTTTGAAGCCAACACAACCAGAGCGAAAAGACAGGTTTTAAAGTCATATTATAACACTATTATAACTATAAAAACTTTATTGACACCTTTGTCTCAATCCCTAAGTGAACCTAACATTACTCAAGGGATTAATTTGGAAACATGGAAACTAATGTTAATGGTGATGGTAAAGGAGATGATCAACCTAATAACGGGAGGTTGGAGTAAACCAGAAATAACTAAACTGCACAGAAACAGAAAACAAGAGGATCAAAGTATGGGGTTGTGCAGCACCAACCCTTCTGGTTAATTAATGATTATTTGAGAGCCATTTAAATCCCAGAGGCTGGTACTCACTCACCGAAAGGTTAACACTTTTTTAAACACAGTTACAGTCCATAAAACAGGAAACGCATTTCTAAGCTAATGGACTATTCAGTATGGCAGTTTTCTTTGAATTGCCTTTGCTAACTGTTCTTTTACCACCTGAGGTGTGATTTTATCCCCAGAGGGATTGAGGTAGAAAGATTATCTCACCCAGAATGATTAATCTTGCCTTGCAAATTTGACAAAGTTACAGGTTCTCTTTCTGAACCATGATGCGGTTGTTAAGCAAGCAGGTAGGTTTATATTTTAAAAGTTATTTTAAAGTTGTCATGATACCACATATCTTAACAAGGTACTCTTACACCACAGATCCTCCACCATACATAATATTAAAGCATGTACCACTTTGTATTGTTTCCATGCCTTCTCAGAAAGACATCTTGTCATTGAGGACACCTAGGGATTAAATGTTTCAAGTGTTAGATTGTCCCAATCTTCCTGCAAATATGTTTTAATATATCCAACAGTACAGGGTCATCACTATCACATTTTTCATTTCAAATGTGACAGTGACGACCCTGTACTAATGCCGACACTTAGCCACAGCAAAAGCACATCAGATCACACTGAATAAGTTCTTAAACCTTGACTGGAATTTAGTAAAAACTTGTTTTTTACAGTATTATGCTTAGGATGCTGAGTATCTATACATTGTGTTGTAGATCGTTTCTAAAAACTTGTTTGCTGATTCATTTTTCAGTGAATAAAGTAAACAACAGTAGTTCTTGTTTGTACTTTCGCTATTCGTGTATATCGTACAATAAACGTTTAATAAACATTTAATATGTTACATAAATTATAGCATGTTCCGTTCATTTAATTGGACCAGCCGGTTATTAGGACCAAAACGATCGTGTCCCAATGTGGTCCCATTAACTGGAATCGACTGTATATAATCATCTGATATAATAGTGATTCGATGCCTTGTTAACTGTTTTTTTAGGCAAGTGATACCATCATGGTGGATGAGGTAAACGACATTAGGATCATCGGTTGCATCACTGTGGTATTGCTGCTTGGCATATCTGTGGCTGGGATGGAATGGGAGGCCAAGGTCAGCCCACAAACACACACATGAACAATAGTACGCTGCTCAAAATAATAAAGGGAACACCCAAATAACACATCCCAGATCTGAATGAATGAAATATCCTCATTGAATACTTTGTTCTGTAGAAAGTTGAATGTGCTGACAACAAAATCACACAACAATCATCAATGGAAATTAACAAACAAATGGAGCCCTGGATTTGGAGTCACACACAAAATTAAAGTGGAAAAACACACTACAAGCTGATCCAACATTTATGTAATGTCCTTAAAACAAATCAAAATGAGGCTCAGCATTGTGTGTGGCCTAAACGTGCCTGTATGACCTCTCTACAATGCCTGGGTCTCCTGAGGGATCTCCTCCCAGACCTGGACTAACTCCTGGACAGTCTGTGGTGCAACGTGATGTTGGTGGATGAAGCCAGACATGATGTCCCAAATGTGCTCAATTGGATTCAGGTCTGGGGAACAGGTGGGCCAGTCCATAGCTTCAGTGCCTCCACTCCAGCCACATGAGGTCTGGCATTGTCCTGCATTAGGAGGAACACAGTTTCAACATGGCAGAGAATGTTTAACAGAAAGCTGAACATATTCCATAGAAAAAAAAATATTAGTCATGAATAAGTACAGGTACTCCCCATTTTACGATTTTCAGACTTACAGTGGGAATCCAATAATACACATAACACACATTCAGCAAAAACCGGAAGCTGAATCTTGAATTTAGTTGATTATTTCCTTTGGATAAGTGCTATGCACTATGATAGACTGCAACATTCTCCTGTGCTAAATGAGGAAGTCAGGATTGCATGACGCAGGGTTTGGACATGGTGGGAGCAATAAGTGTATATAATATACAGTATAATGAGAAAAATACATGGTTGGGACAATAATTGTTTTTGACTTTCATTACATTTATCTATAAATTGCATGAGATATTAAACACTTTGTTATAATATAAGCTTTATGTTACTGATTTTGCCCAAATGTACTTTTATGTGTTTCAAGCATGGTTGAGGTATGCTATGATATAGTACAACAAGTGCAACATATAGTACAAACTCGATATACACGATACATTCAACTTACAATAGATTTATCAGAACATGTCCCCATCGTTAATCAGAAATC
>JAUZST010015123.1:0-10337 GCA_034779995.1 Parotocinclus haroldoi
TATATATATACGTATAGTATAATATAATTCTGTGGATAATACATATTCTGTAAAAACAGGCAAAAATATTGTGGTGCATTGAGCAGCATTCGGCCAATGATGTTGCCTGGTGGAGTTGGAGAACTATAAATGCTAGCTTTAGACATATTCTGTCCAAATCTCTGGCTGTACCTTCAAGTAATTACTGCTGGCCTTGATAATACAAGTACTTGGGCCAAGTAAGATGGAACATTTCGTAAATGCATAAACAACATATAAAAAAAAAACATATAAAATTTACTCTGGGTGATAAAAGTCTGCAGCTCGGTTTGCATCAGCATAAAACATTCGTAAATATGCCCATAAATTATGAAGTAAATATGGTCATAACAGTTTATGATAACCTATAACTGAACCATGATAACAACGGGCATTTGTAAACAATGTTATTTGTTAGCAACATTTCTTAAGCAGAATTTACATTTTTGGAGCTTAATGGTCCAAATGTGAGGTCCTGTAATGAGGAACTGTATTTAAATTTGATACAATCAGGTATACAAGATATATAAATGGCAACACTTCAGTGGGTTTGAGCCTGAAGAGAGATGGAAGACTCTGGGAAGCAAGGGAGTGCCTCAGATCCAACGTCTCACAGTACGTGTCTGTTCTGAGCAATCAATGCTAATGAGAGAGAGGAATTTGTGAAGAGAAGCCAGATGCTAAACCCACCTGTGTTGTGAGCCTCCAGCTGTGAGAGGGAGTTGACCGCCACTTTGCATAGCGAGCAGTAAAGCAGCTTCTTGGCTTTCTCCTCCTCAGAATCAGTGCAGGCTTCAGCCTGGCTTGGTTTGGGGCTGCTTTTCACCTCTGCAGGTGAGCTAGGGGGTGCTGGGGTTAACTTACAGGTTCCAGATGCTGAAGGAGAGGCAGGTATGAGGAACTGTGAAGTTTCAGGAGCTTTGACAGCACTGGAGGGTTCCACATTTTTCTCAGCTACGGAAAGAAACAGAAGGTTTGCAAATCAGGTGCCAACACCACTCACCAGGAAATGGACTGAAAATGATAAATAAGTGCATTGGACGCTCTATTGGCACAGTAATAATTTGCTAGCACACCACCACAGGGACCTGGGTTTGAATCCACGCAGGGCCATCTGGCTGGTATGGATGTCACATAACCACCCAATCCCAGTTCTGCAATGGACTGGCATCTAGTGCAACATATGCTTAAGTGCACTTTGTTGTCTGGAGTAAAATCTCAAAAGTGTGAACAGAATAGTAAAAAATAAGTCATATGGCCAAAATGAATACAACTAAGATATAGAATGTTGAATGAGTTTGTAGAGTGTGCACGGATGCGTCTCTAAACACAGCAACCATGATAAAACATTCTCTAGTCCAAACGTGAGCTAAGAAGTAAGCAAGCACACAACCGGTCAGGTATTTTTACGCACACACACACACACACACACACACACATCAAAGACAGACATCTGCACTTTAACTCCCTCCTCTGCCCATGGAACCACCAGGTTCATTGGCTGTTGAGGTGACCAATTGTTAATGACTGCAATGTCTGAAGCTACAAGACAGATTTCTATCTTTAATCTTTATTATAAATTATTATAGTTTAAGACGCAAACAGACATGAAATCGCTGGCAGGAACATCCATAGACAGGCCATCGTAGGGCACATACACTTGCCCACTCACATACATAGAGAACTTTTGAGACACCAATTAACCTAAAACACGACTTTTGAAGGAAACCCAGCAGAAACCCAAGACCTTCTTGCTGTAAGGCAACAGTGCTACCCACCAAGCCACCCAGATAGGCATAAAATATGTTCTTCTTGACAACTGACTCTCTTCATGAGACTTTCATAGGTTCTGCGCCGGAAGTTATGTTTCTATCCTGATCTCCTAATAAAAAATGCTTTACCAACTTCTGTTGGAGAACTTTATACGCACAGGACCCTGATCTTAACGTCACCAGACATGAAAGAGCATCTACTGTAGCAGCAAAAAAGAGGACACACTCAATACTAATTCCCAGGATTCTGGATATATTTTGGGTGTCTACAGAGTTTGGCTTTACAGCATATGTAGTATGTAAAAATCTGGCAACCCTACATAGTCATTTTCTCAAATCACAGTCAAGGATGAGTTCACTGTGCAAGTTGCTACTTTAAATGGTGTTGTGTTGTGGGAGTTTGCTGGAAGTTTTCGTCTTCTGTTACTCCTGATTTTGATGTTGGTGGCTGAGTGGTGAAGTATCTGGATTACAGATCAGAATTCATATCCACCAAGCTGTCACTGCTGAACCCTTCAAACTTCAACTGCCAGCTCAATTGTGAGTCAGTTTTTTATTTTGCTTCATAATATTCTATCTATCTATCTATCTATCTATCTATCTATCTATCTATCTATATAATATTGTATAATGAAGCTAATGTTAGGACGTCTTCTAACATTTTTAGGTAGCTGCTTTAAAAAAACAGCATTTCAGACATATTAGGGACGATGTATTCTTGTACTGCAATGGGGTACATTACTGCTCATTTTCAGGGTCAATATGACATCATGAACTATTTCCCTGCCTGAAGTGTAATCTCATGCTCTTGCGTGCTGACATGACCCTGAATCTCCAGCTTTATGCTAATTTATGCACCCAGTTTAGTTTTCATAGCTCACCGAGTACTACTAAGCCTTGGTGCTTATGGGGATAAAGACACGGCTTATCTGAGGTGATTCATCACTTTCACCAAACGGTACAAATGTTCTTTGTGTCTGCCTCATATGATGGAATTAAACTCGATAAGGTCAGATGAAAACACGTCAAGATGACTTAGCCTTTCCTTTTAGAACGTAATTCATGCGAGTCCGCATTGTTCAACCTTGCAGGATGATACGGAAAATGCTAATTAAAAATAAACGTGTTTTTTTTTTTTTTACATTTATTTTGACATTGCAGACAGAATGAACCCAATTTTTGTCATGTGCTGTCTGGTCATCATTTCATTTGTTAATAAACATCCATTCCAGCAGTTCATATCTGCAATAGAGTAGATTTTACTTTTGTACCAAATCTTGATTACCACCTGTTGACGTCACCTGTTGTAAATCACATCATTATTTAATATTTTTCCCTCTTACTACCTATAAACTGCCCTACAATAGATACTTATTAACATAACAAATAAAATGAAACAAAAAAATAATGAAAAAGAAAATCATGGCCTATGTATGAAATTAAAGTCACAGTAAATGTAAAAAACACTGTTTTTAATTTTTAATTTTTTAATTTGCATTTAATTTTGGTAGGAGTTTCGATCCTCTGGGATGATCCGGTGTTTTTATGGTCAAAGAACTAATCTGTGTTCAAATGGTTCAGTACAATTGTATAATCAAATATATTATACTTAAGGTCATTAAGTGTAAGATCCAAAAACATAATTCCAATACATTTTATGAACAAATTGTGCCTGTGGGTTGATGTCCAGTTCTTTCCAGAACGTTCAGGTCCTTCATGATATTCTGTGGACATGATGACGCAGGTAAAGGATTTTGAGTTAGGTATCCACTGCGGTAGAAATGCATCATTGTGATACAAGCTAAAAAATAAAACTATGAAGCCATTTCTCAGTTGGACAGTAAATGAAAGAAAGACATACCTGGCAACATTTCAAGCCAAATCAAACGCTTCCTAAATTTCTAAAGGAGCTTCATGTACAGAACATTGTTTAGACAGCATGTTACATAAAGAGATGCTTCTTATGTAAAACTCTGGGCTATTTTAAGCATTCAGACCCTCAAGTTTGTAAAGTATGATACAAGTGTATGATCTAGAGCAGCAGCAGTAGCAGCATCAAGCCTATGGGAGAAAGTTGAAGCTTGCTGTTAAGAAGCTGCACTGACAGCGTGCACCCAGGGGCCATCTGTGATGTAGTGTGAAGTGCATTTAGCCTGGCTCAAGCTGAGATACTGCATAGCAATGAGTCAAATATAAGCAGCACCCAAATCTAGCTGGAAATGAATACGTAAGAGCGCTGATGACTGCAGCTCTGAATGATATCAGTTTTACACTCTCCAACATGCACTGTTAATCAAAGTCTAGTCAACTACACACTAAAGGGTGTGAAAAACAGTCTACCACCTACTGGAAGTGGAAAAATTCATGGACACATACAAAAACCTGTATGTGATATTTGGGCTAATAATTTTCCATAAAGGCAGGTGTATCATTCAAACAGATAAGCTCTGGGCTGTAGGCATGATGCTGCCCTTATGAACTATGTCCAGATAAAAACAATGTCAGAGTGAATTGGAAGAATTGTAAATTACAATTACAAACTACAGACCTTCAAATGGAGGGAAACTCTTTCTATGAGTAAGCATCCTGCACCAAATGAACTCATGGTTGGGGTGTATGGTATCTAAAATATATATCTAAATTGTTGTCAAGTCTTCAAGCTGACGTTATTGATTGTGTCACTCACACTGCACAAAATAATCAAAATCAGAGTGTTCATGCAGCATGGTAGCACCAAAAATCAAGCTAACTTTCTACCTACTCTGCAATTGACTTAAGCTAAAAAAGAGTGAACAAACAGCTCCAATAGAAAACAAATCACAAAAACAGTATATATTGCAAGATTTAGTCCTCACTCTTGTGGTGGTGGTTTTCTTTTGAAACATGGGTGTTGCTTAAAGTGCATCAATCTGCAAACTAAAATGGTTTCCATTAAACCGACTAACTAATTTAATTTCATCTTTGAACTGCAGACAAGCTACAAGAACAAAAACAAAACTGAAACTGAAACTGCAAAAAACGGAAAAAACTCCTTAAGACAATGGAAGCAACAGATGGCAAAAAAAATAACTTCTGTCACCAATTAAATCATGAAACACACGTTGCAAGTGACCTAGGGTAGTCCTAATAAAGCTGCCAGATGCTGCCGTGTAAGGGGTGGTCACACTAAATTATTGCCACTGTAGCCTATAGAAGCTATTGCTAATTTTTTTCAGTTTTATAAAACTGACTACACATTTCTTGGTTGTATTCCAATAAGGAGATTGATAAGTAATTATACATGGTAATTATGCCATTGCTAAAACAATCTTAAACTAATGGTGGTTTAGTTGAACTTTAACAACCCCGACAAATGTGAATTCAGCATACCTTTGTACGTCATAACATTTGAAACTATCTGTTACTAATGAAAACAGCTAATTGTCTAAATGATTAATAATTACAAGCCAAATAATTCACATACGAGTTAGCTAAGAGCTCAACAAAAGAGGGCTCTAAAGAAAACGCACAAATGCATAAGCACACAATGGATATAAAGTTCAGACTAGATGTACATCATAGAGGTGCAGCATGCAAGAGCATAGCATGGCATGATAGTGTGGCAGAGAAAGAGGAAGAAAGGTCGAAGAAGAGAACAGGAAATGAGAGTCAAAGTTTAAGATTAACCTGATTGCTCAGAGCTGCTGTCAGTGACCATGGCAGAGGGGGCGGGACCAGTGTTGACAGACTTGGTGCCATTGTCCAGGCCAGTCCCGCATTTCTGCTTAGGTTTTGTGGAATCTTGTGCTTTGAGCTTCTTGGCATGTTTACTCCCTTTGTAGTGTGCCTCGGCTTGGCTCTACAAAGGAGAACAAATGAATCGTGCAAATGAGGTTTATATACAACAACTGAAAGCAGTCACACTGACTACACAGATAAACACAGTCTAGCTTTCAGTAGAAAGCATAGGTCAAGTCACAGATGCGACGTGATGATTGAACATTACAGTGATAACTTATTCAAAAATGAAAGCCAAGACATTAGCAGTGGCGATTCTGGGGGTATTGCCGGGGCTTGTGGTGGTCGTGTGGGTCAGTGACCCTGTAACAACAATCTTGCTCCTTCCTACAACCTCCATTAATGATGACTGAGGTACCTCACTCTTGTAAACACACACTGGCAGCTAACAGAGAAACTGGTCCCATCCTGCCCCCAAACTTCAAAAGAGACAAAGCTAGAGTACATTGCCTACAGAAAATCCTCCAACTCCATACTGTTGGGTCTTACAACCTGTACTTCATAAATGCATTCCAGCAGAACACCCTAATCTTCTCCTTCTATGAAATGCAGCGGTATACAGTGGACCACTTGAAATCAAACCTAATTGGTTCCAGTTAAGACCACTCAATTCAAATTTGTTTAAAGTCAGAATCAAAGTTACCCATGATAAGTAATAGGAGTAATAGCCAGGAATTTATAAACTACCTGTCACAGTGGCACACACAGAAATTAGAGGGGTCACAGCTATACCCCTTTGGCAACCAGTCACAGGAGCACAAACACTAACATATTCGTTTATCTGAAATTAAGAACAAAATACATATATTTTTATTTGCTGGCCTAATATACTAATATATAGTTTTGGTAGGTTATATATTTAAAAATACTCTAGCCATGTTAGCCGTAACATATACAGTAGCCATCACCTTTTCTGCAGTATGGCTGACATTTTGTAGTAAAAACAAAATATTAGCAAAACTAAAAATATTATTAAAAACTGCCTAAAAGATAGCCCCCCTCACCCATTACTTGCTGTAGTATTCAGATATGTTTTTTTCCCTTGGGATTCTGAACTAAAAGGGCTGTTCCTTTGGACTCACCCTGTATGTGTGTCTTTAAAGTAAAAACATCCACACCAAAACAAACAGCATCAACAACAAAAAAACAATCAATCGTAACAGTTTAAAATGTAACCAAATTCCACAGCAAAACAGGGAAATGCACTTCCAGTGGTAAGCTTAACCTGATTGACACCTGGTTTTAAGAGGCAGAAACTGGCTGCCAGTAATTGCCCAAACATTGGCCATCATGTATTAAGTTACACATTTTGGGTTTTCTAGCTTTTTGTACAAGGGGCTAATGTATGGGGACAAGTGCAATTTGTACCTTGCTGAACAGACTCTGCATAATTATAGACGTGATGTGCAGTTACAAGGCTATTAGGGCTAAATGAGATTGAACTGAATCTGTGAACCAAGTTCAAAAAGTTACATTTGATCTTACTTTCTGACAGCCGTTTTAAGTACAGGGGTCTTTTTTGTGAAAGAGGACAGATGGGAACCGACAAATTGTGCTAAATTAAATGAGCTACTGTCAGAAATGTTCTAGCTACAAACTGTACAAGTGTTCAAAGGATTTCTCAGGTCTGGGATGCCTCTGTGGTTATGGCTCATCTCTGAAAGCTGTCCATTCAAATGAAAGGAATGAAAAACTTTTAACTAAACTATATACAGTAATTAAACTCAGCAGTCTGATAAATGTATCCTTACATGTGCATTAAATGGAATTTATGTTTTTATTAAGTGAAATTGTGACAGGCTCAGAAAAACCTACTTACATTTACATTTGCGACATTTAGCAGACGCCCTTATTTAAAGTGACTTACAACTTATACAAATTACAATTCAAGCAATTTTGGGTTAAGGGCCTTGCTTGCCAGAAATGATTAACGCTGGTTATGTATGTAATGTGTCACAACACACAGTGCAGTGCTCCCACTGATTATGGTACTGCATAAACTGTTCAGACTGTTCAGAATCCTCTTCATGCTAACCCCTGTGCTCCATCACAAGTGCCTGCAATGGTGTGAGTGTCCTAACTGGACCTTAAAGCAATGCAAGCAGGTTTGCTGGTTTGATGATTCCTGTGTTTTTTTTTATTGCGTGAATATGTGTGCATGTACATCATGGGAAATAGCACTGTCAGGATGCACTGTAGGAAGAAGACAAGCCTATGTCGAGAGTTTGATGTGGGTAATGTTCTGCTCAGAAACCATGGGTCCGGGAATTCATTTGTGTATGTTAAGTTGATGTGTAACAACTAGGGGTGGGACTCAATAAAAAAAATAATTTTGTAATTAATTAATCAATATTAATCACATTTCAATATTTAACATGATAAATATTAATTTAAGTTTGGACAATGAATGAGTCAATAAACATAAGCTTAAACTTCAAAATCTTGTTTATTTTCCCACCAGTCTACTATGCAGACCAATAGATGAGAGCAGAAAACACACTGAAAAGAACACTGAAAATTCTGACCAAAAATGCTGACCTAAAGAGTTCTGATTGACTTCAACTGCTCCCATTATAAATAAAACATGGCTTTTTATTGAACTTCCTGGTACAGGCACAAATACCAGTTCTAATGAGAACTCTTATACCATGTACAATACCAAGATACCTTAACATGGAACGCAGCAGTCACCCAACACACACACAGACGACTTCCACACAGACGGTAGGATGCGTTCATTCATTCCACAAAAGATAACAATGATCACGGGACAATCTACACAAGGTATATTCCCTCCACACAAAGTTTCACGTAAGACAACATTCCTGATTGCCCAAAATAAACCCACAAGGTCACAAATACGCACGTTCACGCCCCCAACCAACCATGTCACTCCCACAGCCAGCCCGCGATCACATGAAACAGAACACGGGACGACACAAATCCAAAATAACAGATCAGCGATTAACCGTCGCTACAATATAATCTGTATGCCTGGAACTTGTGCACTGAGAAATGTTCCACGGTGCGTTAAAATTCGTTATTTTCCCGGTAATTAATTATTCGAAAATAACACGTTAAAGTCCCACCCCTAGTAACAACACCAACCCAAACACTGTTACCCACCAGGGGGGGTTGAAAGTTCGGTCGATTGGTGCATTTCTTAGCTCAGTGAACATGGCAGGTGAAGCATAAATACAAATGGATGAACCTAAAACAAAGCTAAATGGACATGTAGTCCCAAAGCAACTGGGATCTAAGGCAGAGTCAAGCTTCCTCACATTAGAGACTGATTTACTCGCAGTTCTGGGTTTAAAGGGAAAACGAGCGGATTAGAAAGCTTCTGAATTGCATACTGCTGGCATTACGCGGCTCACTTTTCTGCCTTCGTGAGATCAAAGCCGCTAACTCTCAGCAGACCTCAAATACAGACAGTTTCTGTAACTACATGATCAGGAGATTTCACTCAGTCTTTCGGCCAAACTCACGGAAATCTGCCACTTTGCTTGCAGAGTGACTGAACATAGTAATTGATCGCACTAGAATCAGAGTCCAGCCTGGCATTGTCTCTCCTTTTCGGCACTAAAGGGATTATACGAGCCAGAGGTTTTATATAATTCATCTTAATCATCATTCTACGCTGAGCTTCTATATAAAAACTGGAAGAAGCATATTTCTGGTTCTACGACCCATCACGTGCAGCAAAGCTTCAAAAATGTATTTCCATAAATTTCCTGCTTCACATTATAAACTGCTCAGAGGTGACCATGATGGAAAACTCGGTTTAAGTACTGATAAATGTTCGTTGCTTTTCACAGATAATCAACAATCTGTAGAGTGAAAATGAGCCAAAGTGAGTTTCTTTTTTCTGTGATTTTTTGTGCCTTTGCTGAAAGAAACATAACTTCATTAGACAAGGCATACTCACTCAGTCAAAATACATCAAGACATCAAGACAAGACATATAATTAGAATAATCAAACTTTGCTAGGATATAAATTATGAAAAATATCAACAATTAGTTTTAAAAGACGGATAACAGGTCTGTCTAATTGTAAGCACTTTTTCCCTACAGATGAAAAACATGCATACAAACAAAAAAAAACCCCTTTACGTTACTAACACTATTACCAAAGTTTCCTCATTCCACTTCAGCAAAAGGTTATTTGCATAAAAGTGCCAAAAGAACACATGGTTTAGATATCTTCTACATAAAGTGTCGTGCGCATATGTCTCTAGATGCTCCTGCAGAAACTCAAGTGCCATGATGATTCATAATGGTGGCGCTGACATGTTCCATATTAAACGGATCATTTACAGATAGGATTTGCTGCCAGACCTTGACAAAAGGCTTAGAGAGGGAGTTAAGCTGTTTTGACGATATTTGCATATTGGGAGCTGTGAGAAATATCAGTTTATTCTTTTCTGTTTGGCCCTCAGCTTTCCACTGGAACCATAATGTCACAGTCAGATGGGCTTTTTGTTATGGGAATTGTCAAGTAAGGTCCCATTAATTTTATTGAAACTTATCAATCAGTGGGTCTTACAGCATTGACATATAAAGGGACTGTCCTTCCTATAGGTATACTACATTCCTATAGGTGAGCTATACTGATGTGTGTGTGTGTATATATATATATATATATATATGATGTGTGTATGTGTGTATGTGTGTGTGTGTGTGTGTGTGTCAGGTGTATTGTTTGTTTGTTCAATTGGCTTCTTTAATGTCGATATAAGCATCAGTGGCCATTTTAGCGACAAACAACA
>JAUZST010015124.1:0-10337 GCA_034779995.1 Parotocinclus haroldoi
TGATTTATTTGATATCAGCAGTCACCATCACAGACTGAATGTGTGTGTGTGTGTGTGTGTGTGTGTGTGTGTGTGTGTGTGTGTGTGTGTGTGTGTGTTTTACTACTGCATTTAAGATAGATAAAACAGCATTTCACTGTATAGCTGTATTAAGCACATTGATTCACTCAGCCCCTCCTGATCATACTGTCACTCGTTTAATTATGTATACGGAGTGAGAAACGGGTCTTTTATACTGTATTACAGTGCAATGTACAACCCCATATCATTACATTTACAGCATTTAGCAGACGTCCTTATCCAAAGCGGCTTCCAACTCGTACAGTTTTACAATTCAAGCAATGGTGGGTTAAGGGCCTTACTTAAGGACCCAACAGTGGCAGCTTGACAGAGGTGGGTTTTGAACCTAGGACCATCAGGGCCACAGTCCAGTGCCTTAACCACTAGGCTACCGCAGGCTATGCTAAATGTCATAACAATCAGAAAAAAAACTTGTGAAATGCAAATAAAAAGCAGCAATTTTTTCCACATTCACTTTGACCTTAAATTTTTCATACATACCCAATAGAATTTCCTGAACTTACATTCCTGCAATTCAGTTTTCGCAACAGATTCCCAATAAAGTTGGGATGATAAAGCATTTACCATGTTGTAATGTTGCCAAGACCTGGAAAAACACACGTTTCTAATGTGTAATGGTCCATACCAGATACCAGAGCCCAGAGAGGTTGAGGCTACTTTTGGACAGGGTTAACACGAGGCTTGTTTTTTGCACAATAAAAGTTTTAAGTGACATCTGTGAATGTTACGCTTGATAAACAACTGCCAAAGTACATGCTGCTCATGTGGTTATATCGGATAATGTAGAATGACGGTTCATGGGTGTTGAGCTTAGGTTTGTGCCAGACCTTTGTGCTCAAATTCCTCAGAATAGTTTAATGATTTATATTTAAATTGTACGTTTATATGATATTACGCACTGCGTAAAGAGTAATATGCAAATCCCTTGCTTGATTTTTAAAAATCTCTCATTTAACAATGACTAAATCCGCCACCCAGCTTTGCCCCTTGCTTTTTGTGTATACTGCTTTTGTACCAAATCATGACAATCACCTGTTTAAAATCACAGCATTATTTCATTTTTCTTTAAACCTCATAACTTGCTCTAAATTGTTCCAATCCTGACTTCTTTTGGTATGTGGTACAGGCCTGGAATGTATTATGGGATGTTTATTAACAAATGAAATTGACCAGAAATAGCTTTTAATATTTTAGGTTCATACTGTCATATTGTCAGAAACTTTGAGAAATGAGCAGATTTAACTGGTATGCTGCGATGCTGAAACCTATTTATAAATTGAAGTTTATTCTATGATCCATGCACAGCTCTGATACAGAAATTCAACTGACAGGTGCATTATCCCAGTGCTTATAAAGACCTCAGTATTGCTCAGCATTCACTCTGTCCATGCTGATGCTGCATGTGATTCAGCCCTCATGTTTACAGCTGCTAAGTGGAGCTAAAGTGCTGATGCTCAGTTTAACTGTGCTGTGAACTAGGGGTGGGCAATATGGCGAAATGCATCCGTAACAACAGATTCTTAAACTACTACTCAAATATTAATCCATTTTAAGAATGCTGTTGGTTTTTAGGTCAATCTTAAGCACTGACAATAAACTCAAAACTATTGTCTATCATAACAACAAACCTGATCATGATACCACAAAATCTTGTCGTTTTGCTCACCCTCAATGTGGATTGGTACCGACTTTGAGCTACTGAAAGTTTTACACGTTCGAAGAGTGGTGTGGCTCACACAGCGGCGGCACACATGGCTCACAATGGCTTTTCAGTAAATGTTTAAAAGCTGAAACATTATGTTAAGAGCAACGTGAGTGCAACACCGCAAGTAATGCCTGAAATACTCTATGTGTAAAGCAATGTGAGGACAGTCTAGTTTGTCCTGCATGGCACACAGGTGCCACCTAGTGGTAAAAAGTAGGGAATGGTTCCAGAGTGCAGCATTACCTCAATAAACAAACAAGAAGATGAAGAAAACAGGTCCAATGAACCGATCTGTTAGAAGTAATACATTTCCTGCATGACATTTCTACTACTGTAGTGCAGAATTAGTATTTTGTTTCTTATTTTCATACTTGAATTTCCACCATTAATTTTCTCAGTAAGTAAGCCTGTTATGATGACTTGGAATAAATTAAGAAAAGTTCAGGAAAATTGGAGGACGGGTGTTTCAAGAGAGTATACGGCAAAGTTCTCAAATGCTTACATTTTGCATGAGGGAACTAACCCTAGATACAGCAGAGGATTTCTACCCACAGTCTGAGCGACAGCAGATGGAGATTAATGTGAAAAAAAAAACAGCGGTTCATGCGTCAGTCTGTCAACAAATAACAGAGTCAGCTAATCAAATCCATCCTGTTGAAACAAACCTCAGCCCTTTGGAACCATTAAACGTTCTAGCTTTCATTATGACTCCTCATTATTTCTGCCTCGTCACCCTCACATGGGCTTTATCTTGTGGTGAGCTCTCATTTAGCAAAATAAAGCGTATTAAAAAACTATTCATACGCTACCGTATGCCAAGAATTGGTACTTATATATATATATATATATATATAAATAAATAAAATATTACATTTTTGCCCAGAAACTTTACAGATTTCAAGTAATTTTGTTGTAAAGACAGTTTGAAGTATTTAATTTTAAGGAGTAATTCTAAAGACATAATTATATCTATCTATCTATCTAAAATTTATAATAAATATAGTATAGTATAATAATAGTAAATGTAAAATACATATATAAATATGTATGTATAGAGAGATAAAACCATATTTTACACTTGTTTTAAAATAGCTAGATTTAACTACACAGATATGGGTTTATTATCCAGCTGATCATTGCGCATCCATCGCTGTGTTAAAAATGATTTAAAACAATTTTACTCCAGACATTAAGTCCATCAACAGTTGATCACCTCAACAGCCAAACAACACTGTGGATCCACGAGCAGAGGTGGGAGTAAAAGAGAACCTCATTCACTCAAAAGCTCGTTACACACATTTGGGCTCAGTTTTTGTGCTTAGAGATTTTTTTGTGCAAGTTACATATACATATATCATATATACATACATATATATACATATATCGATAGTTCTTGATGCATTCTGACTAGAAAAACGGGTCTTGGTTCTGGCCACTTGCTTGGTACTTGGCACATTTTCTTAAAAAGTCGAGTCAAGTGATTTGTTCCACTCAAAATTCAAGTCACAATTCTTGATTCGGGAACATAGTGATACAGATTCGAAATAGCTCTCATCCAGTGCTGATCTCCGCTGTGTTGATCATGTTTTTCTTTATTGTACATCTACAGTACTGTATTCTGAGTGCAAATAAGTCCTCATGGGTCCTGGGAAATGAAGTGAACTGAATTCTCCAGTGCACAGGCTGCGGTTAGCATTAGCAGCTATGTATAACACGTTTCAGCCTCACCAAAGCACCAACAAGAAAAAGAAAAAAAAAAAAAAAAAAACATGGTGCCACCACTGCTTGGTTTCCAAAAAAGGCTTGAATATCTATTTTCCTTACAATTTAACAGTTGCCCCAAATGTCTGTTGCTTACCTTAAGCTCCTTGTACGCTTGTGCACGTCTGTACAGTGCTTTAATGTTAGCGGCGTCCAGGCGCAGAGCCTGTTCACAATCTTTCACAGCTTCCTTGTACATGTTGAGAGACAGGTAGCACAATGCCCTACAGAAACAAAGAGAGGAGTTCATAACAGTGTACTCAAACACCATTAAAATGGCTTTTTTATCTAAAGAAATTCAATACAAATTATTTTAGCATAATGAAAATACATGTTACTAAAATAACTAAGGCGTACTTCAACGCTATAAGGGATACTGCAGTGTACCCAATATTTACTAAATAACCAAGCTCCTTCGGTGTATCCCATATAAATTTACTTTATATCAACATTGCTTGCCACATATTGATTCTCTGTTTTATTTGTACCATTTCAGATGGATATATTAATATAAGTTATGTGTAGCACAACCTTTAGATTATTTCAACTCTTTATTTCAAGTGCTTTTACTTACTTAATTCGACTATTAATACAAACTTAACTATTTCAGTTAACATCTGAGCCCCCCATGTAGGATGGGACCCTTTTTGAGTCTTGGTCCTTCCAACGCTTCTTCTTTACAACTTTTAGGGAGTTTTTCCTTGCCACTGTCACCCTAGGCTTGCTCAATTTGTGACTGTCCTTTTAAGATAACAATGCGGTAAAGCTGCTTTGAGACAATGCACCATTATAAAAAGCGCTACATAAATATGCATGTCTTGACTTTACATCAATTCATCCCCCCCCCCTTCCCCCCAACAACACCCTCAGCCTCTCGCAAACAAGTTTATGGAATGTGAAACTCTTATGTGACAGTACAAAACGGGAGCAGGGACTGAGAAGTCTGCAGAAAGTGTAATAAACAAGCATGTTCACGCTGATGCCGCATGTGTTTAATGAAGCTTTGTGCACCAGAGGCTATATTTGTCATTAGAACAACTAATGCATCTGGCAATGTAACATATGGATCAAGTCCGTTTAAAACCCTTAATAATAACCTTATCGTAGCATGGATGTATATGCAAATGAGCACTGTCCAAAATGAAATTATGCTGCAAATACCTGTAGTAAACAGAAGCCTGAAATGACATGCATGCCGCTCCTCCGTGTGTCACAGACCTCCGGTTCTGAACAATACTTAAACGAAAGTTTGACCTATATGCTCAGCCCGAGCAGCTGCAGAGTGTTTCTACATACACCCCACCCATTTTACCCCACTACCCTCACTCCCAGTTTGTAGTTAGTCCTCGAGATTTTTTTTTTACCGGTCTTATTGTTGAGTAATGTCACACTCTGGTTCTAACTTTATCACTCTGGATATGACTGTATAAGCTTCTAGAAAACCCACTTTAGCCTTCAGTCCTAATTTATACGCTCTGAACTCCGAAACACAAAACAAGAGAAACTGAGATTTAACCTGTTGGTGTAGGTTGTGATTTCGGTAGGATCTTGACTCAGAGACTGTGTGTATTTCTCCACAGCCTTCTTGTGCTCTCCTTTCTTTACAAAAGCATTTCCCTCCTCTTTCAGAAGTCTGGCTTTTTTGACATCACCACCAGCTGGGGGAGTTCAAAAAGTTTCATTTACAATTTACCTTCGTAATCATTCATATAGAAAACATTCGCTCCATTAGTCCATTAGCCGAAGCCTATAATGGTTGATTCGTATGCAGGTAATGAAAGTTGGTCCAAAAGAAGGTTCTACCTTTATTGTTTTCCTTGATGCCATTCTGTTGTGCTTGTGTGATGGTTGGGCTTGCAGCTTGCGACAGCTTCTCTTTTACTGCCATAGGAACTGTCGGGATTGGGGGAAGCTTCTCTCGCCATTTGGGTCCATCCATGTCTGTCAGAGCTTTTGTCATTCTAAGAAGTTAGTTGAGAAAGCGTCAAAGTGACTTCTCAACCACAAGCAGTATTGCTTGTCAGAGACAGGTTGTCTGACAGAGAACATTGTGCAGGTCGAGGCTTGAACCCAGACATTAAAAGAATACTTGTTATATAATAATGTATATATGAATATGAAGCGATTAAAAAAAAGAAGCATTTGATTTTATTTCATTAAACAATATAATCAGAAACGCAAATGAAATGTCAAAGAGAATTTTTCAGTTACACAAATGAGATGCAAACTCCGTTATCGTGATTGAGTAGCAAGTGACATATTCATGTATGGGTAAACAGAAGCATGTTAAACTGGTAGAGAGTGCCCCATTGTTTGTTGCTTCATCTACAAGTGCAAGTTAAAACTCTACCATGCAAAGTGAAAGCCGTATATCAACAACACCCAGAATCTCCACCGGTTTCTCTGGGCCCGAGTTCATCTGAGATGGACTGACACAAAGTTGAAAAGTGTCCTGTGGTCTGACGAGTCTACATTTCACATTTTGTTTTTGGAAATTGTGGACGTCGTGTCCTCCGGGCCAAAGGGGGAAAAAGGGCCGTCCAGATTGTTATCAGTGCTGGTCAAAAGCCAGCATCCCTGATGGTATGGGGGTGTGTTAGTGCCCATGGCATGGGTGACATGCACCCATCTGTGAAAGCACCATTAATGCCGAAAGATACATACAGGTTTCGGAGCAACATATGCTGCCATCCAAGCAATGTCTTTCAGCAAGACAATGCCAAACCGCATTCTGCGCGTCTCTCAAAAACGTGGCTTCATAGTACTAGACTGGCCTGCCTGCAGTCCAGACCTGTCTCTCACTGAAAATGTATGGCGCATTATGAAGTGCAAAATACGACAATGGAGACCCCGGACTGTTGAGCAATTGAAATTGAACATCAAGCAAAAATGGGAAAGAATTCCACCTGCAAAGCTTAAACAATTAAGTGTCCTCAGTTCCCAAACACTTACTCTGTGTTAAAAGGAAAAGCTTAAAATTCAAAATGAGTGAATATTTGCAAAAAACAATAAAGTTTATCCGTTAGAACATTACATTTAGAACTTTAAAAACTATTTTTAAAAATTCTCAACAGCTAAGGCCTACCTGTTGGTGCCATCATGAGCAGCGGGTAAGTTGCAGTCTATCTGTAGGGCTGTTTTATAATCTACATAGGCCTGCCTGTATCTCTCCACAGCCTCGTAAGCTACAGCACGACGAAGCAATGATTTAATCCCAAATGGCACCAGGTCCAAAGAGCTGTTAAAAGAAAAAATAAACAACAAATAAACAATTTAACACAACTTAGTCAAAGGTATCTTTATTGATAGTCCACATTTGGACCAGTTACAGACCCACTCAAGATGAACACAAAGTCAAATGGCATTTTGTATCTATACGTCACAGCTGAAAATTACTTAATCAAGGCTAAGAATCTTTCTTTCACCCCAATACAAACAATGTTATGCTATGGGTATTATTATTGCCAGTAGGAACATGGCTATTATGTGCAAATATTACATTTTAAATATATATACACATACTGCCATACAGATATATACTAAAACACTTACACTGAGCAGTCCTTAATGCACTCACTACAATTTCCATCTTTCAAGTAACTGGCTGCCCGATTTGAATATAAAATGCCCAGATCCTCCTTGTTCTTCTGACCTGAGAATGACAATACAAGAGGTTAGCAGGCTTTCATTTAGCCAGTTAAAATAAACAATAAATAGCATGTGCTCGCATTAACTGTCACTGTTGGTGTACAAGTGAGGGCTAAACATTTGCAGATGCTTTTCAACACCTGTGTTAATTCTGCATTCATGAAACTGGACCTAGTTGAATGATCAATAAATTGTTTTCACACAAAACTGTTAAAATATCGATACCCGCTGATTTACGATGGCCCGACCTATGATCAGTGACTGATAGTATAGCTCAACACGCATTCAGCAGAAACTGCACTCTGCAATTTCAAATTTCAGCTTTTCTCAGGCAAGCGACAGGCAATGGTCTCCTGCATTCAGATGAGGAAATCGGCAGTGCGTGATGTAGGCTGGTGACCTGGTGGGAGTTATGAGCCCTAGGAAATGTAGTAATGAGCAGCTATGGTTGTGCGATAATTATTTTGTATTCCATTTCAACACTTTATTCAATGCACTACATGATATATTCAATACTTGATTATGAAATACACTTTTTGATAATGATTTTTTAAGCATGTTTAAGCCATGTCACACACTATAACAATTCCCCATGCTCAATTTGGCACTCTGCAGTGTGTGACCAAGGGAGTCACATGGTGAGAGTGTTGAATGCTGGGAAATGTAGTGAGAAAAGCCAGGGTCTCGTCTTCTACAGTATTAAGCATGTGCAAGGTACACTACGCTATGACACTGTATATACAATATACACCGATCACACATAACATTAGGATCACCTCCTTGTTTTTACACTGTCCAATGTTACTCACGCTACAGGAACTGGGGACGATTGAAGTTCTGTGTACTAGAACTTTTTTACCTTCTACTTCAGGTCAGTTGCATTTCTAAGCCCCGAGTGACACAAGTACGGAGCAGCCTGGTCCAGACGCAAGTAATGCAAGTATATAGTGATTGGTCTAGATACAAGTGTCTATACTGCAGGTAAACAGCACTTTAAATATACTTGTACATCAGTAGCTATATAAACAACAGATCTATGGGCTAAAGCTAAAAAAATGTATACAAGGCACAGACAAATGGACAAATAGTGCCCAGGCTTTACTGTCACCAACCATCTTGTGGTTTGTGTCGGTTCAGTGAACATACTAATGCCAATGCATAAAATAAATTAGTCCCTGAATGTAGTTCTCAGGGAAGCTCCCCCAATACTAGTCCCTGGAACTGTTTGGTGAGATAACACCTGTTACATATGTGGTACTAAACCATAGCAGGTAGGAGGGGTAACATTTGTATAGGTTCTGATTGACGGGGAATACGGCAATAACAGATTACTGGTAAACAATATATTACATTACACATCTTAACAAAACTGGATTTTCCCTACATCACATTAACTGCCTGTTACGCGTTTTCTTGGGGATCAAAACCCGATCGCGGTCTTCCTCTTAACGGATAAGGTGTGGTCTAGAAACGAAACTTATTTGCTTGTTTTACTTACCCGATTTCTCAAGCTGCTGGATGGCCTGGCTGTACACAGAGATGGCTTCTCCATATTGCCCGGTTTTAAAGCACTCGTTGCCGGCTTGTTTAAGCTCTGTCCAGGACTGCGAGCGCCGCTTCTGAGCCATGTTGCTGCACTAATCAAGAAACTACCCATTCATATTAGTTAGCGTGCTATATCAGCCAGTGTGAAGCTAGCAGGTTTGTAATGTAACAAACGTTAAGTACATAGATATTATAACATAGAAGCTATTGTGCCGGTTACGTACCTGAAACGTTGCTGCCCGACGAGATGCTGAATTTTTAACACTGACGCTACAGACCAGTTACTCAGTTAGAGAGAGAGAGAGAGTGAGCTTTAACTGAAGCTCCGCAAAAGTAAGCTACTATTAGTAGCACTACGTCTTTAAAACAGCGCTTGTCTTCGGTTACAACAGCAACGGGCTATCCGGTTCAAAACTGCTGTCCCTCGGCTGCCGTTTTTGATTCTCCCTGTTAATGTATGGAGAACACAGCGTAACCGACTCCTTAAAGAAAGTGCTAGAACATAAAGAAGCTAAGCGTTAGCTCACATGGCGCAGCTGCTACCGGCTACAGCGAGAGAAGCAGTGGTGTCACATTTCAGTTTCGTTTCAGACCCTGATATTTAAAACTGGCCTTCTACAAAGCGATGGCATCGCAGATAGCATATCAGTCAAAACAGCTAAATTAATTATATATTATATTATGATATCCAACATGCCGCAGCTTCGAGTAAAACCGCAGAAAGTCTTTGCATTTTTCAAAATGTTTTGTTGCAGAGTGGAGCAGAGTGTAAATTCCCACTGAGGATGATCATCATCTATGTTGGTCAGCAGATAACGAGATACATAAGAAAGGTAGCACCGTACATGCAGTCCAACACGATTTAGTATGGTCTGGGTGCATAACTGTCATCCAGTGGCAGCAAGAAACTGTCCCGCCAACTCTGTTACATTGTTGCATCTGCTCCTTCTTTCTCCGTCTTTCTCTTTCTTTCTCTCTGCTTTCTGTTGTGACAGATGGGCGACCCCTGCCCTTTTCTTCTTCGTACTGTTCCAGTCTCTTCAAAGTCTGCTAATCATGCTTTGGCATGTTCCAAGTGCTGTTGCCACTGTTGTCTGTATTAATCCAGCTTCAAGACGTGCTATGGCTCCCCAAGCTTCGCATTCGGGCAAATCGTATTACAGAGGCATTGCAAGGGCTGGAAATTTGTAGTTGCAGGAAAGGTTCAGATATTCCAGCACTTTCAGACTTTTACATAGTGCATTTGAACCAGTTAAATAAAAGTTGTTTTGCATTATAGCAAAAATTATTATAGCTTTCTTTGACATGTCATTTGCCTTTTTGGTGTTTTGTTTAAAAAAAACATGTAATATTTCTTTGTTGGCTATTTGTATTCATTTTGAAATATCCTCTAATTTCTGTGAACAGTGTAGCTCCACCCTGTTTGGTTGGTTGACTTTGAAATTTAGGGGTATAAAATCTCCAGCAGCACTGCTGTGTCTGATCCACACATACCAGTACTTCAGTGTCACTGCAGTACACACGCACACACACACACACATATATATATAGGGGAGTCTACAAGTCCTCCCCTTGTCTGTGTGGGTTTACTCCAGGT